>PISX010022278.1:0-10601 GCA_004024625.1 Mellivora capensis | reverse complement strand
CTCATCAAGATCAAAAGCTTCTCCACAGCAAAGGAAACAGTCAACAAAACAAATAGGCAACCCACGTAATGGGAGAAGATATTTGCAAATGACAGTACAGAGAAAAGGTTGATATCCAGGATCTATAAAGAACTTCTCAAACTTAACACATAGAAAACAGATAATCATATCTAAAAATGGGTAGAAGACATGGACAGACACTTCTCCAGTGGAGACATACAAATGGCTATCAGACTCAAGAAAAAATGTTCATCATCACTAGCCATCAGGGAGATTCAAATTAAAACCACATTGAGATACAATCTCAGACCAGTTAGAATGGCCAAAATGAGCAAGACAGGAAACAACGTGTGTTGGAGAGGATGTGGAGAAAGGGGAACCCTCTTACACTGTTGGTGGGAATGTAAGTTGGTGCAGCCACTCTGGAGAACAGTGTGGAGATTCCTCAAGAAGTTAAAAATAGAGCTTCCCTATGACCCTGCAATTGCACTCTTGGGTATTTACCCCGAAGATACATATGTGGTGAAAAGAAGGGCCATCTGTACCCCAATGTTTATAGCAGCAATGGCCATGGTCGCCAAACTGTGGAAAGGACCAAGATGCCCTTCAACAGACGAATGGATAAGGAAGATGTGGTCCATATACACTATGGAGTATTATGCCTCCATCAGAAAGGATGAACACCCAACTTTTGTATCAACATGGACGGGACTGGAAGAGATTATGCTGAGTGAAATAAGTCAAGCAGAGAGAGTCAATTATCATATGGTTTCATTTATTTGCGGAGCATAACAAATAACATGGAGAACATCAGGAGATGGATAGGAGATTGGAGTTGAGGGAAATTGGAGTGGGAGATGAACTATGAACAACTATAGACTCTGAAAAACAACGTGGTGGTTTTGAAGGGGTGGGGGGTGGATGTTGGGGGAGCCAGGTTTTGGGGATTTTTGGGGTATTATGGAGAGCACACATTGCATGGAGCACTGTGTGTGGTGCAAAAACATTGAATTCTGTTTCGCTGGAAAAAAAAAAAAGCTGCTGTTTGCAAGGACACATACAAACGAAACAGTAAACATTGACCACATTAGAAGAGAGGGCGCATAATGAAAGTGGGGGTTATAGTAAGATAGTGGAAGGTAAGAAAATGTTTTCATCCCATTTTCTTTCAGTCAAAATGAACACCAGCACTGAAGGAGGATGTTGGCTTTCTGATCAGTTGGTCTGTGATTGTTGTGAGTCTATTCATGTGCTCACTTCTTTTGACCCTGATGATTTCATTCATTCATTTATTCATCAAACATTTATGAAAATTCTATTATGTGCCAGGCATCAGTGATATGCTTTCTGCTCTAGAAGGCTTCAGTATAAGTGTGTTTTTGTGTGGAGCAAGTTATAGCAAACAAATAGACAAGTACATATCAGATAATGTTAAGCCCAGTGCAAGGAACTGATCCAAAAGTGAATCATCAGGTGATCAGGATAAAGCTATGTGAAGAAGGGGATTTGGAAGAGATGTGAATGATGAGAAGAGACTTGCTGAGCAGAGATCAAGAGGAAAGTTTTCCTGTTGGGATAGGTAGAATCCTCTGGTGGGGAAAAGGCTAGTGCTGGTGGAATAGCATTGGTGGAGGGGTGGACAATGAGGAGTACAAGGGGAAGGACTAAAGTCTCAGAGGTTTTATAGATAATTAGAAAGCATGGAAACTATATTCCAGAAAGAAAAAAAAATGGAATTATTTTTAGATTTATAATTTTGGAGGCCTCCAAATACCAGAATGAGTAGCAACTGATAGGCTGTTCTCCTAAGTACCTAAGTACGAAGTAAATATGATTCAGTATGCTATACTCACTATGAGGGAAAATTGTGTGTGCCAACTTGACTGGGATATGGAAGGCCTGGATATTTGGTTCAACATTATTCTAATGTGCCTGTGAGAGTGTTTCTAGATGAGGTCGACAATTGAATTGGTAGACTAAGTAAAGCAAATTGCTTGTCCCAGTGTGGATGGGCCTCATCTGACCCACTGAAGGCCCGAATAGAGCAAAGGTGAAGTAAGGGAGAGTTCACTCTTCCTGGCCACTCTCAAGCTGAGACATTGGTCTTCTGCACTTAGCCTGGATTTGGACATCATTTGTTCCCTTCATTCTCAGGCCTTCAGACTTGGACTGAAGATTTACCCTTGACTCTCCTGAGCTTCTAGCTTGCAGACAGCAGCATGTGGAACTTTTTAGCTTCTGTAACCACATGATCCCACTCCTAAAAATAAAGTATATATCCATATGCATCTGTCTATATAGAAATATCTCTATACAGATATATAAAGATGGATCTATGATACCTATGTATCTATCTATCATTTATCTATCTACCATCTATTTTTCTATCCTAATGGCTCTATTTCTTTGGAGAACCTTGACTAATACACTCACTCATTGTCCTAAAACATTGCTTTTCACAGTCCCCATCATGTGCTTCTTTAAATCTTTTAGTATGTCCTGAAATCTACAAGTTATGACCCAACTCCAACAGTCTTATTTTTTTGTTGTGATCATTGATATTAGTCTCTAACAAATCACTTAAACTCCCTATGTTTCAGTTTCCTCTTCTGTAGGTAAGCTGTATCTCATTCATCTGACCTGCCTCTCCTCTTATATACCTCTTTGTCCTTAATTTTTCAGTCACATCTTCTTCTGACACTTTGCACAGTTGCCCCTGGTCTTGCTTCGAGCAACTAGAGTTACAGTTAGAGTAGGGATATTGAGGTTTGGGTTTACTTAGAGCCACATTTTTAGTATAACTTTATTAATTCATGTGTGAATTTGGGAAGTGATCTGGGTGCATATTTCTTACTTTAAAAGCTTTCATCATTTGTCAGATAGCTATGGAAGAATTAGAGGATTTTGCCCCTCACATTTTTCCACTTAATTAAGATAGAACAAAACCTTTTATGCTGCTTTAATAATTGTTTCCCAAATGCAATATTCTCTTCTCTGTTACCTTTGACATTTGTTGCTATCATATCCCATTTTTTATGTGTATAAACTGCTTATTTTATTTGACCCAGTTCTGAATCGAGAAATTGATTCAGAAGGGCCTCTGCCTTTGGAAATGGTATTGAATGAGGGCATTATGCTAACATATGTTGAAACTTAGAAGTGCAAATGCAGGAGGAGAAAATGGTCTTGTAGCTACTTCCCTCATTTAGAGGATTGGAGACATAAGACTTCATTCTAATAAAGAGCAGTGTGTTTGCAGTTGGGGCTGGGGTGAAATCAAGATACATTAGGAGAAATTGACATTAAAAGTGCAATATAACAGATGGATGAAAAAATGAATTTTTATCAAGATGATTCATTAGTGCTCTGCAGCCAGGCAGAGGAGAATGATGACCCGGAACAAATCAAGAAGAATGATGCTTGACTTGTGTTTGCTTGTTCTGAAGGGTGACCCACATTTATAATCTTTAATTAGAAATGCATTTGCTTCTGGTTGATTGGATACATTTTTCAACTATTGTTATTTTTCCTTTTTGAGGGGTGGGGAGGTGGGTGTTGGAGGTGTTTCGGTGCAAAGAGTTTGGTTCATCAAATTAGAGTAAATGAAAGGAGAGAAAACAAGCCAGTTGAGTGAGACCTTGACTAAACGGTGGAGTTCTTTGCAAAGGAGAGAATTAACCTCCAAGTTGGGAAGAGCTGAGCAGCTCTATCATCAGCTGTTAAGCTCACATAACCTCGGGTGACTCCAGCATCAATATTTAAAGGCAGGTCTAGGGCAGAGCTTGTTTTAACCTCCAATTCTCTCTATTCCTGACTATCAAGCTTCCTGTCTATACTTTAATTGATCTCTGGAATTAATAAGCACTTATTTTTTAATAGAAAGAAAAGAGAAAGGAGAAAGAAACTGGGAACAGAATGTCCTTAATTTTTCTTCAGAAACAAGGCCGAAAACACAAGCCAGTGGGGGCATCATGCCAACTCATTCAGGAAAACAGGGAGTTTTACTGATGATGAATTGCTAGGTTGCTTGCCTCACCGCCAAGGAATAAGTAGCTCAAGATAATTCATTTACCATGTCTGTTGCTTGTACCTATCACTTCCTCGCCTCTGGCTGATGTTAATAATATTAGCCTAGGAGGTAGAAGTGGATGGGGAGAGGGAAGTTCCCTCTGATGTCACTTAGACTCATCTAGAATCAGCACAATTGTAGCCCACGGATGTGTGCTTGGATTAAAACCCTAGCCTACCAATCTCGATCAAATTCCCTAAAGAACTCATCTGTGAATAAAACATTGTTACATAGCTACAAGGAGGAAGGGAATAAGAAATGGCTAATGATATTTTAAATAAAATTTTAAAGCTGAAAAAAACCTTCATAGATGACCTAATGCAACTTAACCTTGTGTGGAATTAAGGCAGGTGAAAAGAGGGTTGGACTCAATAGGGCCACTACCAAGTGCCAGGTAATGAGCTTCCCATCCATCCACTCTTGCTTACTGGATATGTCAGCATGTCAAAGGAAGACTATGCCCCCACATCTCTCTTTTAGATAAGGAAAAGGAATCTCAGATATGATTGTCCAAGTCAGAGATAGAGTTCAGATTGGGATTCAGAAATGTTGGATTCCAGTGCCCATTCATGGATATCTCCTATGTGAGAACTATAATACCTTGACCAGGCAATGATGATGGTGAAAGCAAAATGAAACAATATTCCTAAAATATATGTATTTCCCCCAAAGCTTGAAAGTATAAGATATTACTAGGACACCGTTTGTTCTTAATCTAGAGGAAAGGCCATGAACTTTGGAGATGGGATGACTGAAGTTATTTCAATTGCTCACTAGAGTATGCATACATGTAAGTCACTTAGATGCTCTGAGCCTCAGTGTTCTTATCTCTGAAATGGCAACAACATGCTTTCATGTAGGGTGATCTATATCTCACAGTGTTAGCAAAGCACATCTGCTGACACAAGTGGTGGGGATGCATTGGGGGGTGGGTGGGTGGGAAGAGAGCAAATGCTGGGATTTGGAAAGGAGGGAACCAGCTGTTCCATAGACCAGATGTGTGTGTGTGAGACAAGGTGTACTGTGTGACAGTGGTACAGGGTGCTGCTCAGAGGAGAGAGAACTTGTTTCTACTCATATTTAAGGTGGGATCAGTATAGGCTCTATGCACACTGGGTACCAAATCAACATGCCTTGTGTGGAAGTAAGTGTCAACTCTTACCCAGCTGGGATAGTTGTGTCATTTCAGATTAGGCCTTAGTCAGTCTGAATGCAAGGCAGGGCCAGCCTTGAATTATGGATACATGCTCAGGTTTCCCTAATTTATTCTTGGGTATCAGGGAGGAGGGGTGAAGAAACACCAGGGTCAGAAGCTGGGAAGGAGAGGTCGGGGTGAGGGAGTCTTTTGTGTGCATCTGTCTCCTTTTGCAAGTGCTGTTCAGAGTCAGTTTAGATGAAGTGGTTGGGACTGGAAATACCTCTCTCCTAAGTAGCCTCCAACTCAGCCTTGCTCATCATCATGAAATATTGCCAGTGAAGGAATCAGACTTATTATTATGCAGAGATGTTAGTAATTGAACCCCGAGACCTCTGAAGAATACTTATAATCCTCTTATTTGAGAAAGTAGGATTCTTAATATTTGTAACTAATCCTGATTCACAACACGGAGGAGAGTATTAGATTCAGATGTATGAACAGCTTGCCTGAAAATGTTTTAAGCAAAACCTTTAGGAGAACTTTGGTCATGAGACCACTTGGACTCAGATGAGGAAAGGTTTCTTGCTTTGTATCCCTGGGGTGTCTCTGCTGTGTGGAGAACCACTTCGGATGTACCAGGTTCTGAACAACTGGAAACAAAACCATGACTCAACCGTGTTTGTGTGCCTCCAGAAGGATGCGGCACCCAGTACATGTTTGTTACAGAAAGATGGTGTCATAGCCTTGGTGATATTTATCTTTCAGATGGGGAGGAATGCAGTCAGTCTCCAAACAGGGACTTGGGTTGGCAGGAAACAATCATAAAAAGATGTCTAGTTGCCTTGTCCTCTAAATCATCTTCCTCTATGAATTAAGCCCTCGCCAGATTTCTGTTACTGAAGAGTTTTAAAAGAAGTGTTCCTGTCGCATGGCATTTCAGACCTTTTGTTCTTCTTTGCATTCTTAGCTCTGCTTGATACAAACGCTAAGCTTCTGAGGAGAGGGAGGGCTCCCAGCTTCAGAGCTGACGGAGCACACACTGCAATTAAAAGCAAACACATTTCCACTTCAGTCACAGGCTGTGGGTGTTTTAAGAAGGGAAAAAATCTATTAAAAATATAAATGTCAAATTCCTTGGGGTTTTGATGTATACATTTCATGTAGAGCGAGCTCCTGGCAGAACCTGGATCTGGAGTGGCTGATAAGAATGCTTCTACATTGTGAAACTGAGAATATCCTGCTGGGCAGTGGGCAAGAACAGCCAGGCTCTGCTGGCGGGTGCTGGGTCTGCAAAGCCGAGGCAGAGATGGGATGAGAATGCAGATGCTCTGAGGACATGCAGGTCATGGCCAGGAACTGAAGAGCAGAACAAGAAAGGCAATTCCTGTCCTACAGCCCACACTGATTTAGCCTCTGACCATAGAAGAGAAAGCTTCTAATAAAGATTCTTTTCTTTCTTTCTTTTTTTTTTTTTTTTCTTCAGCCCACCTTTAGCCTCCAGCTCTTCCCTCACAGGGGCAAAGTTGCTCATTGAACTGTTCAGAACTTAAAATTTAATTTCAGCTTCCCTTTTCTAGTGGACAGGAATTCATGCTTTAAAAGGCATGTGGACTCACCTACTCACCCTGGACAAGATGTTAGATTCTAGCCTTCAGGTAAAGCAGGACTTGTCCTTGGAGAAAAGCTTACAGATCTCTCCATTCCAGCTCCTCGTCCGTGAATATGGGGGCTATTTACATGGACCCAGAGTCAGCCAAGTTGATGTAAACTTTGAGCTGTATGGGTGGAAACCTCCAGGAGTCCTACTTCTATGCCCAAACCTGATTCTGGATTCTGTTATGGGCTAAGTTGTGTTTTCTCAAAATCCCTGTTTTGATGTCTTGACCCACATTATCTTAGAATGTGACTGTCTATAGATATAGAGCCATCAAAGACGTAATTCTGGCAAAATGAGGTCACTGGGGTGGGCCCAAATCCAGTCCGACTAGTGTCTTTATAAGAGGAGATGGACACAGGCATGTACAGAGGGAGGGCCACCTGGAGACTTGGAAGAAGATGGCTATCTGCAAGCTGAGAAGAATGGCCCTAGGAAGAAACCAGCCTTTCAGACACCTTGATCTTGGACTTTCAGCCTCCAGAGAAGATAGATTTCTGTTGTTTTTAAGTCACCCAGTTTGTAGTATCTTGTTAAGGTAGCCCTAGAAAACCACGATTTTTAGTTTCCACTGACCCTAGGGGGTCTGTAATAAGTTGTAATTATTTTATTCTTGCCCCATTTCTGGGAAAAGTCCTATTTCATTGGCCACTATGAGCTTGAAGGTGCCTCCTAAGGCAGGGAGACCTTGGAAGCAGGAATGATGGTGGGATTGAGGCTCCAGCGTTTGGCTCCAAACCCTGTCTAGCACTAGCTGTTGCCAACAACACAAGATCATGCAGAAACACCAGGTCAGGCCTGGAACCTGAGACTGGCAAAGGGAGATGACAAGGTTTGCAAAAAATAGCTTAACCTTGGGTGAGTTACCCAAGCAACAGGTGCTAAGTAGCTCTGAGGGATGATAGCTTGGGACAAGCTTTCCTTTCCCTGGATGCCACTGCTCTTGCATCACAGCTTTCCTGGACCCTGACCTGATGATCTCTTCTATTGCAGTATTTTTTTGCCCCCACAGCTTCTCCAATCCTATGTCAGCCCAGTCACTGGGAAAGAGAATTGTGATTACATGGAAATTTTGAAGAATACTTATAAAAAGACATTGATGACACTGCTTTCCCTTTTATTTATTTCCCTATGTGATGTAAAGTTTTCTTGGAAGTTTAAGAAGTGTTTATTTATGTGTGAAGCTTTCCTGGAAATCCCACTGAAACGGAAAAGTAATAGATTGCCTATTTATTTTCCTGGAGTTGAAAAATTGCAAAATTCCTTATTTCATTATTCTGAATATTGTCTTTCAAAGGCAATTATTCAAAAATGTAGTGAAGTGTTAATGGTAATAATGAAACTCGTATACCTAATGAATGGAAAACTCCCTTTAGATTGTTGTCTTAGATTGTCCACTGTATGGTGGCTATGTCCTTGGGGTACAGCTGGAGCAACATCATCATAAATCCCTCTCCTCTATTCTTCATATTTTCCTCCCCTCTTCTCTCCTCATTTCCTCCCTTGAAAAATTGCAGTGAGTGGGGAATGTATGAGTAATGTTATATGCCTCCCCCAGGCAACTCTGCCTCATTTACAAAGCTGAGAGAAGAAAGAAACTAGGAAAATATTTATTTGACTCTCTCAAAAAGGATGGCAATTGCTAAAGGGGCTTCACTTTGCATTTCATAGAACAAGCCTCATAACAAACCCCATCAACCCCATGAGATCACACGAATGTGAAAACTGGAAGCAACAGAGCTCCAATAACTCACCACTCAGAGGCAAGTTTCCTGCCTCAGAAAAAAAAACAAAAGAGGTCCAGGCTTCAGCAGGACCTGTGTGCTCCCTTGGAAGCCAGTGAAGAACTTAGTGAGACCCATTCAGCCCCTATAGCAGAAAAATGATGTTGGCCCAGGGGACCCTGTTGTTTATGATGTCAAATAACACCCTTAGAGCACTGAGTCATGTGACACAGGAACATACTGGTTAGCTCTTCTGATCCTAATTCTTCTGTTCTAGGGCAAAATTAAACAAGCAAACAAAGAAATAAGAATTTGAACCTAGGCATCTCCATTCCACCTTGCTTTGGGGAGCTCTCAAGTTTAATCATCTCAGATATCAGTAATTTTTGCGGTTTAGAAATAAATAATTCGGGAAAAGGGCTCTGTCTTGAAATCTGACTGGGCTAAAACAAGTGTGAGTCTGTGACAAGTGACATATTTGATCAACGAGGATGACAAAATATGGGTAACTAAATTATGTATGACAGCAAAGTTTATTTCACATTTGTCATTCAGATTTTGCTAACTCTTCCATCTCTGCAGGCATAACCAAAGTATGAACCTAGGAGAAGGTATGGGTGAAAATAAATTAGAATCTCCCCATTGCCAAACCATTCTAAACCCCCAACAGCCTGTTTAGTAAACTAAAATAATATGTTAACATGCCTCTCTCTCTTGGCCTCTGAGTTATTTAAGGTCATGGACTCTGTCTTATTTTCATTGTTCTCCCAATGACCAAGTGGTATCCTATGAATATGTCAAGTCCTCATTAAACAGCTGGCCATTTGGAATAATCCCATCATTCACTGTATTTGGGTCATTTTATGGTGGAAATTAGTGGTCAAATGTTCTCTTTCTACAATATTCTCATATACAGAAGAGTATAACTATAAATATATATTCTGTAGTTCATGTGTATATTTCTTTGTAAGTGTGACTTATATACATGCTGGAATTTTTGCTCCTTCTGTATATCCGCTGGGTGATATAGGTTATTTCCAAGGCTTGTAAGACCTTAAAGCACATGAGGGAAAGTGGGTTAAACTCCTGGATAAAAAGACATTCAGATAAGAGTAAAATCAGCTAATCTAGGGCAGAGACAGAGTTTGCATTTGATGATGGATTCATAAATACTACTGAAAGCAAAGTCTCAAATCTCTTCTGGTAAATATTTAGGAGTCATGGGTTGGGCTCTCTGAAAAAGCAGGCATGGATATGGAGTTAGGGCTGCAAAAGCCTTACTATTATGAGAGGAAAAGTGGAGGAGGAAGGACTGGACAGGAGAAGCTATCAGAGTCTGACTGGGATCTGACAAAGTCCTCAGTGGCCCAAAGGTGAGGTCTGTAGCAGAGATTATGTGTAGAGGGGGTCTTACATTGGATGAACATGGGACACCCTAGCACCACTGTCCTATTAGTCACTAACTGATGACTCCCCACAGGAGTGTAGTCTTGGCTACCATACCAAAGATCAGTCATTGTCTGAGGACAGCTTTGCAAAGAACTTGAGCTCAGCTGAAGTGAACACAGAGAGGCTAATAACTGGCAGCATCTGGGCAGCAAACTCATTCTCTCTTTTCTTAAATTTTTTTAAGATTTATTTATTTATTTTTAGAAAGAGAGAGCAAGCATGAGCAGGGGGAGAGGCAGAGGGAGAGGGACAGAAAGAGAAAGAGAAGCAGACACCCCGCTGCAGAGCTCTATGCTGGGCTTGATCTCAGGATACTGACTGAGCTACCCAGGTGCCCCACAGCACATTCATTCTTGAAGGAGTGACCTAAGCAGTCTGTATTTGTGTCTGTGACACTCCACCCCTGCTCCACGCAGACTCACTTCTCACTATCGATATGAAGAACAACTTCTCAAGGGCTCTTGTAGCTCATTCTCTCTCATTTTTCTTTTCTTTTTAAAATTTATTTTGTTTTATTTTGGTAAGAAGCTTTAACATGAGATCTGCCCTCTTTTAATTAATTAATTA
>PISX010022277.1:0-32064 GCA_004024625.1 Mellivora capensis | reverse complement strand
GGTGGGTTTTTCATAGATGGCTTTGATAATATTGAGGTATGTGCCCTCTATCCCTACACTTTGAAGAGTTTTGATCAGGAAGGGATGCTGTACTTTGTCAAATGCTTTTTCAGCATCTATTGAGAGTATCATGTGGTTCTTGTTCTTTCTTTTATTAATGTGTTGTATCACATTGATTGATTTGCGGATATTGAACCAAACTTGCAGCCCTGGAATAAATCCCACTTGGTCGTGGTGAATAATCCTTATAATGTACTGTTGAATCCTATTGGCTAGTATTTTGGTGAGAATTTTTGCATCTATGTTCATCGAGGATATTGGTCTGTAATTCTCTTTTTTATTGGGATTCTTGTCTGGTTTTGGGATCAAGGTGATGCTGGCCTTATAAAATGAGTTTGGAAATTTTCCTTCCATTTCTAGTTTTTGGAACAGTTTCAGGAGAATAGGAATTAATTCTTCTTTAAATGTTTGGTGGGGACGCCTGGGTGGCTCAGTTGGTTAAGCAGCTGCCATCATGATCCCAGCGTCCTGGGATCGAGCCCCGCATCGGGCTCCTTGTTCGGCAGGGAACCTGCTTCTCCCTCTGCTCTGCCTGCCACTCTGCCTGTGCTCGCTCTCTCTCTCTCCCTCTCTCTGACAAATAAATAAATTTAAAAAAAATTTTAAATGTTTGGTGGAATTCCCGTGGGAAGCCGTCTGGCCTTGGGCTTTTGTTTGTTTGGAGATTTTTGATGACTGTTTCAATCTCCTTACTGGTTATGGGTCTGTTCAGGTTTTCTATTTCTTCCTGGTTCAGTTGTGGTAGTTTATATGTCTCTAGAAATGCATCCATTTCTTCCAGATTGTCAAATCTGTTGGCGTAGAGTTGCTCATAGTATGTTCTCATAATTGCTTGTATTTCTTTGGTGTTGGTTGTGATCTCTCCTCTTTCATTCATGATTTTGTTTATTTGGGTCCTTTCTTTTTTCTTTTTGATAAGTCTGGCCAAGGGTTTATCAATCTTATTAATTCTTTCAAAGAACCAGCTCCAGTTTTGTTGATTTGTTCTATTGTTTTTCTGGTTTCTATTTCATTGATTTCTGCTCTGATCTTTATTATTTCTCTTCTCCTGCTGGGTTTAGGCTTTCTTTCTTGTTCTTTCTCCAGCTCCTGTAGGTGTAGGGTTAGGTTGTGTATTTGAGACCTTTCTTGTTTCTTGAGAAAGTCTTGTACCACTATATATTTTCCTCTCAGGACTGCCTTTGATGTGTCCCACAGATTTTGAACCATTGTGTTTTCATTATCATTTGTTTCCATGAATTTTTTCAATTCTTCCTTAATTTCCTCATTGACCCATTCATTCTTTAGAAGGATGCTGTTTAGTCTCCATGTATTTGGGTTCTTTCCAAATTTCCTCTTGTGATTGAGTTCCAGCTTCAGACCATTGTGGTCTGAAAATATGCAGGGAATGATCCCAATCTTTTGATACTGGTTGAGACCTGATTTATGACCCAGGATGTGATCTATTCTGGAGAATGTTCCATGTGCACTAGAGAAGAATGTGTATTCTGTTACTTTGGGGTGAAAGGTTCTGAATATATCTGTGATGTCCATCTGGTCCAGTATGTCATTTAAGGCCTTTATTTCCTCGTTGATCTTTTGCTTGGATGATCTGTCCATTTCAGTGAGGGGCGTATTAAAGTCCCCTACTATTATTGTATTATTGTTGATGTGTTACTTTGATTTTATTATTAATTGGTTTATATAGTTGGCTACTTCCACGTTAGGGGCATAGTTATTTAAAATTGTTAGAACCTCTTTTCAGACTGACCCTTTGAGTATGATATAGTGCCCTTCCTCATCTCTTATTATAGTCTTTGGCTTAAAATCTAATTGATCTGATATAAGGATTGCCACCCCAGCTTTCTTTTGATGTCCATTAGCATGGTGAATTGTTTTCCACCCCCTCACTTTAAATCTGGAGGTGTCTTTGGTCTAAAATGAGTTTCTTGTAGGCAACATATTGATGGGTTTTGTTTTTTTATCCATTATGATACCCTGTGTCTTTTGATTGGGAGCATTTAACCCATTAACATTCAGGGTAACTATTGAGAGATATGAATTTAGTGCCACTGTATTGCCTGTAAGGTGAGTGTTACTATATATTGTCTCTGTTTCTTTCTGATCTACTACTTTTAGGCTCTCTTTTTGCTTAGAGGACCTCTTTCAATATTTCTTGTAGAGCTGGTTTGGTGTTTGCAAATTCTTTCAGTTTTTGTTTGTCCTGGAAGTTTTTATCTCTCCTTCTGTTTTCAATGATAGCCTCACTGGATATAGTATTCTTGGCTGCATGTTTTTCTCATTTAGTGGTCTGAATATATCATGCCAGTTCTTTCTGCCCTGCCAGGTCTCTATGGATAAGTCTGCTGCCAATCTAATATTTTTACCATTGTATGTTATAGATTTCTTTTCCTTTCTGGCTGCTTTCAGGATTTTCTCTTTGTCGCTAAGACTTGTAAATTTTACTATTAGGTGACGGGGTGTGGATCTATTCTTGTTGATTTTGAGGGGGGTTCTCTGCACCTCCTGGTTTTGATGCTTGTTCCCTTTGCCATATTAGGGAAATTTTCTACTATAATTCTCTCCAATATACCTTCTGCTCCCCTCTCTCTTTCTTCTTCTTCTGGAATCCCAATTATTCTAATGTTGTTTCATCTTATGGTGTCACTTATCTCTTGAATTCTCCCCTCGTGGTCCACTAGCTGTTTGTCCCTCTTTTGCTCAGCTTCTATATTCTCTTCCATTTGGTCTTCTATATCACTAATTCTTTCTGCCTCATTTATCCTAGCAGTAAGAGCCTCCATTTTTGATTGCACCTCATTAATAGCTTTTTAAAAAAATTTCAACTTGGTTATATTTTAGTTCTTTTATTTCTCCAGAAAGGGCTTTTATATCTCCACAGAGTGTTTCTCTAATATCTTCCATGCCTTTTTCGAGCCTGTCTAGAACCTTGAGAATCGTCATTCTGAACTCTAGATCTGACATATTACCAATGTCTGTATTGATTAGGTCCCTAGCCTTTGGTACTGCCTCTTATTCTTTTTTTTTTTGTGGTGAGTTTTTCCACCTTGTCATTTTGTCCAGATAAGAGTATATGAAGGATCAAATAAAATACTAAAAGGGTGGCAAGGACCCCAGGAAAATGAGCTTTAACCAAATCAGAAGAGACCCCAAATCGTGGGGGGGGGTGGTGGTGGTAAGAAAGGGGATAAAAAGAAGTTCAGAAAAAAAATTTATAAAAGAAAACAAATAAAGAAAAAATATAAAATAGAAAAAAATATATATATTAGACTGGTGACTAGAACAGGGTCACCCACTTAATTTGGGGAGTATTTTGGTCTCTTAGAAGAAACTACTTCCCAAAATTTTAAAGAATGAAAAATGTATATAAGGGTAAACAGAATGAGGGGATGGAATATGCCTATAAAGATGAAGAAAAAAAATATTTTTTTCTTTTTAAATTTCTAAAATGGAGTTGATAAAGTAAGTTGGTTGGGAGAATAAAGAAAAAGAATGTGGAGAGAATTTGCTCAGGCTGGAGACTAGAACAAGCCCAGAGCTAGATTTAAGGTATATTTTGATCTATTAGAAGAAGTTGTACCCCAAATTTTTTTAGAGGAAAAAACCCTATGTGTATACAAAAAATAAAGTTAAATACAATGAAGGATACAATATGACTATAATAATGAAGGTTCAAAAATTATTTTTTTAATGAAAGGTATTGTTAAGATAAACTAGTTAAAAAACGTTAAAAAAGAAAAGGGTAAAACTTAAAAAAAATTTAGCAGAAGAAAAGAGAATAAAATTTAAAAAACTTAACAGCAAGACTAAAGAATCACGGGGAGAAAGCCATGAGTTACATGCTTTGCTTTCTCCTCCTCTGGAATTCTGGTGCTCTCCTTGGTAAGTGAACTTGGTCTTGGCTGGATTTCTTGTTGATTTTCTGGGGGAGGGGACTGTTGTAGTGATTCTTAAGTGTCTTTGCCCAAGGTGGAATTGACCCAGCCTTACCAGGGGCCGGGCTAAGTAATCCACTCGGGTTCGGTTTCAGGAGCTTTGTTCCCTGAACACTTTCCATAGAGCTGTGGAGGACGGGAACGAAGATGGCAGCCTCCCAGTCTCTGGCCCGGAGGAGCCGAGAGCTCAGGGCCCCACTCCTCAGTGCGCCCTCAGAGAAAAGCACTCAATTACTCCCGTCGCCCTGGCCTCCGGCTGCGCTACGAGCTCACCCAAACTGCGACCGGTTCAAGGTAACCCTGAGCTGAGAGCTCACTCCTTGGCTCTGTCTCTGTAGCCAGCTTCCCTGCTCTAATACCTGTGAGCTCTCCAACACTCAGACACCCCTGATCCTTCTGTGACCCTGCGGGACCTGGGGCCACGCTGACCCTGCGTGGGCTTCACCCCGGTTTAGCCTCTGGAGCGATGTCCCTCAGTGGAGCAGACTTTTAAAAGTCCTGATTTAGTGCTCCGTTGCTCCGCCGCTTGCTGGGAGCCGGCCCCTCCCCCACGGTCTATTTTCCCATCGCTTTGGAGTCACTTCTCTGCCGGTCCTACCTTTCAGAAAGTGGTCGATTTTCTGTTTCTAGAATGGCTGTTCTTCTTCACTTTGATCTCCCGTTGGATTTGTAGGTTTTTGGAATGGTTTGATAAGCTATCTAGCTGATGTCCTGCTACCTGATGTTGTCTCAGCCTGCTACTTTTCTGCCATCTTGACACCTCCCCCAATCTTTCGTCTTCTAACAGCAATTTGTCTTGCACATAATAAGCTATTGAATAAATGAATGAATAAGTAAATGAATAAATGGTGTAGCAAAAAGAATGTGATTACAATAAACAAAATTTATTTAACCTATGGCTTCATAGTGTATTGAGCATTTACTTGGAAATTTTCTTTCAAAACTCTGTGACTTGGAATTTCTATTTCAGGGAATCAGACAAATTTTCACCAGTAGTTTGGCTTTCCACATGTGATTACTACTTCCTGACTATATAACTCTCTATGTCAGTCAGTTGGACCTCAATTTCCTTACCTGGAAAGATGGGATAATAGTGTTTATCTATTTCATCCGTTCATATTATAAGATTTTTTTCAGGATCACTGGAATCTTCATATATCTTGGAGCCAATCTAGATTGCCCAGGTAGTGGTTCCCTTTTCTTCCTTCTCCTGGCATAACTCTTTTTTTTTTTTTTTAAGATATTCACTCCTCATGCAGTCATATCCCTTAGCATGAGCTGATTACGACTCCTATAAGAGTAGCAAGGGGATTTCCATTTGCCATGTGAGTAATGCACTAGGAAAAGACAAGGAATCCAATAAATGAGATATGAGGGAGAAATGGTTCTGAGAGCTTCTTGGAAAAGTTTCATTGCTGGTAAAGTAGATCTGCAGGCTCTGACTCTAAGAATTATATTTGCTCAGGTTCAGGGAGAAAACTGCAGTCAGGGGATTATGAACTTCATTAATAGTAATAAAGAGTGTGCCTTCTTAAAAAATAAATGGACAACACATACATAAATAAAGTCAAGAGAGAGCCATAGGGAGTAGTTGCTTTTCTTCTTCCTGTGGTCATTATTATCTGGATGGGACACTTGCTTCAGTCATTGTTCAACCGTTCAGAGGTCATGTTGATAATGAAAATTCTGCAGAGCCATGGGTTGGAGGGAGCAAGACCCCAGGATGATATTTTGAGTCACTGACATCCAATCCAGAAGTCTACCTACCCTGGACAGAAAATATATTATCAGATTATTTAAGACAGCTGAGTTCATATTTCTGTTGTTTGTAGCCATCGGCATCCATCTCCACTCTTACAGACCCTAATTATTATTGTTCTCCCTAAGAAGCAATTTACCTCTTACATTATTTTGCTGCTCTACAATACTAATATTCTCACTCTTTTTTGTAGTGTCAATGACTTTTATGCAAACTTCTTTCATCTGTGGCTTAGCTTGGCTCTCTTTCTAAGGCAGTTCTTGGTCTTTCCAGGTACCTCTACCCCAGTGATTCCTCAACTCAGTAGGAGTCTCAGTAGTGAAAACACATCAATCCATGGTAAGACATGGTAAGACAAGTTCATGGTAAGACACATTGCTGTTCATCACCCAACAGACCCTTATATTTTGGCTGCATGTTACCTTGGTGAATTTCTTCATTCCTCCATTAACTTATCTATTTAAAAATACATATAGAACACCTACAAGACTAGACACTAAGTCAGGCTCTGGGGATACAACAGCAAGCAGATGGAAAGAAAGACTATTACATGGCAATCAGAGATAATTTTTCTGGCAAATGATGAAAGAGATGGTGTTTTAGAAAGTTTAGGATAAAGGGAAGAATATTACTTGCTCTTGACTGACATCACCTCAGGAGAAACCAAGAGTTTTCTGATTGCAGCTAAAATTAGAAAGAATGACTTAAGTGAGCCATCATCTTTCTCTAGCTGAAAGCTAAAATCATTTTCTCTTTCCTAAGTCTTGTTATTAATGCTACTAAACAAATGCAGGAACTGGAGGCTAGTGGTAGGTAAATACTGTTAGTGTGTGTAATGGCTTAGGATGTAGGAACACCAGGTGAGGGGTTAAGAACAGGGACAGAGGCCCTCACAGTCTTCCAACCAACTAATGTTTTTTTTCCAAACAACTAATGCTTTAAGGTAAGTCATTGATTCTGAAGGTAAGTCAAGATTAGATCTTGAAGAGTGTAGGACTGGATGTTGCCTAAGCTCCTTCTGACTTCTTGCCATATAAAATTTATCATTGTGATTAATAGAGTTCAGAACTAATCATGAGACAAGTATCCCCAAAATTTACCCTAGGCAAAATAAGGAAAGGATTTAAAAAGAATAAGAAAAGGATTTAATTAATAAATAGAGACATTATTTTTATCTAAAAAGTTGAAGAATGCCAGAATTTAAACATTTGAATAAATTATTTAAGGTGCCAAGGTTTTTTAGCAATGGTCACCAAAGCTCATACAAATCCTCAAATAATTGTTCACCTCCTCTTTTAGACAATGACAGCTCAAAAGTCAACACTGACTGGCAACAGGAAAAAAGTCAGCTTTTCCTGTTGTTGAGGAGTTTTCCTTGCAGATGTTTGGGCGAGAAGTTGCTTCAACCAATTAATAATTCAGTTATGGGCCCTTGAATCCCATTACTTTCTTTGTGCTCATTGCTTGGTCTTACTGCTTTGAGTCTTTGGGATGTGTCTGTTCTGATGTGGGTTGAGTGCTATCTTCCCAAGTTCTGATCATCAGGCCATGACCATATATCCATTGACAGTGAGTCCATATAATATATTGCCTAAACGGGACACATCTACAAATGAATGAAGACACTATTAGCAATTATGCTGGCAAATAGGGGTAAACTGGGATTGGCTTGAACAAATTGGGCCTTACGTATACTGTCTCTATTGAGCACCAGTTATTCAGAGTTGGGAGATCATATATAATATGGAGAAAGAGATAGCTATCCAGGTCACCACTCCCAGCAAGGGACCATCATCTCGGTTAGCCAAGACCAGTCTGCAGGTGCCCTTTACTCCACCTCCCACACTTGGTGAGGTCTTTATTAACCCCTTAAAATTTCTGATGCACTTGGTTGCTTTGTTTGAAATAACAAATGTTGGATGGCTAATTGTTTCATAGGAAGTCCCTTCAATTTGTCATTTTGCTAAAAAATTAGATAAATGAATCATCCCTGCTTTATCCCCTATTTGATATAGTTAATTCTAATATTTTGCATTTTCATTTTCTCCATGTGTAATTCCATCATTTAAAAGACACAAACAGAAGAGAACTCTTTTAAAATTAGTGGAATAATTTTGCTGCTCATGCTATTCTGTGAAAATGTTGTTGAAAAAATACCATGACCTGATCTCAAACATTAAATGGTTTGAAAGTGAGACCTTCAAAATCAGATTGAAAGGATCACATTGAGAATTGTTTTTATCTTGGCTTATATACTTTCAGATGTGCCCTATCTCTCTAGCACAGCATTTTACTCTTGGAGAATATTAAGCATGGATTTCTAGTTAATTAGTTAATACTATGGATAGCTTCATTTTTATACTTCCAACTCATTGTTTCTGGCATTGAACAGTATCACAAATAAACTTCAATTTTGCAGCAAATAATCTGACTATTGAGATAACCTGAAAAGTGCTTTAGTAATTGCCTCTATGCATACAAAGCTTGTCACTACCATGGAGGAAGAAGAAATTTCAGGGCATTTCAAGGCACCCAAGTTGGAGGAAAGAGTCCTGATTGCCCTGGCTCATAAAATGTAATTTGCAGAATCTGCTTGATCCAAAAATTGTAAGTGCCTTTTATATCCATAAGCTTTCTTTTTTCTGAGGGGCTACCACTCCCTGGTGGTAAGGTATTCATAGAGACATTACATATAGTAATTACAATAAAAATAGCACTCTAAATTTGCATAGCAGATTATAATTTACAAAGTAGTTTTGCATACTCATTATCTCATATGACTCTCTCTACAACCATTGAAAAAAGTGTTTTTGGCAGAGAGTGTTATGAGTTCTTAACACCCTATTTTCTTTTCCTCTTGGACAAATGCAAGATATTTTCTAGGTTTCTCTGGAGCTAGTTATGTCCATGTTCTGGCCAGTGGAATGGGAAGAAGTGATATACGTCATTTTTAAGCCTGGCTGATTAAAAACTTCTGCCCATTCCTCACTCATGCTTTGATCGCTCCCATGCACCCTGCGCTTAACCAGTTGTTTGCAAAGAATCCAGAAAATACCTCAATAACATAGGGCAGGAGTCAGAAAACCATAGCTAGTGGGTCAATATGGCCTGCCACCTGTTTTTATAATAAAGTTTTATTGAAACTCAGCCATGTTGATTTATTTACATTTTTTTCAGTGGCTGCTTTTGTGCTTTAATGGCAGAGTTAAGCTGTAACATATGGCCTGTGAAACCTAAAATATTTTCTGTAAGGTCTTTTGTAGATAGACAGTAAAGGGGATGACAGATCCATAAAATAGAAGGGGCATGGGTCCTGAATCTCTGCGTGGAATGCTACAGGCTAAATACCTGTACTGAAAAGTTATATGAACAAGAAATAACCTTGCATTGTGTTAAGCCACCAAGGTTTTAGGGTGTTTGTCTGTCACTATCCTACATTTAATAACATAATTGTTGTATATTCATTTGTTGATAAAGTAATGAGGTTTAGAGAAATTAAGTTACCCATTTAAGCTCACAGAGTCAGACACTAGTAGTGGTAGACAGATAATTTAGTGGTAGACACATAATTTAGAAATTGAACCAACCTAGGTATTTTAATTCCAATTCCAGGGTATTTTCAAAAACTCAGATGTCACATTTGATCATATTATATGAAAACATATAATACTATAAATTGAATACCTAAATACCTACATTGAATACTTAAAAAATACTTCTCATGGTCAGAAGTAGTTAATGTATCTCTCAAAGTATCTGATAGGCTGTAGAAAACCATATTGGAAGGAATGCTGCAACATCCTTGTTTTGTAAGCTTTATAAAATTGGGGCTTGGTGAAGTCAGCTGATTTCCAAAAATTGCAATACAAAAATTGTAATAGTAAAGTAATATAAGGTGTTGTAAATAATTAAAATAGGTCTTCAAATTATCCTCAGTATCTCTCTTTCAGGCTATGTCAACAAAAAACAAACAAATACTTCAAAAAAGAAATAAACAAAAAGAACTTCCTTAGGGTAGGAATAAATAGGGTTATCACAAAAGATCACTGAGCCTTCAACTGCTGGGTATCTGTGTTTCACCATATTGAAGAGAAAATTCTGGGAATTTTGATTTAGGGAGCATCTTGGATGTTTGTAATCATGTTGTAGTACTATTAAGTGGTGGGTACCTTCTTTTGAGTAGAATCCTGCTAAAAATCTAATCCTGAGTATTATTTTACTCTTTACACATTTGGAGCCTACAAACTTCCTCCTGTTTGGAGGTGTTCAGAATTGACACCATGAGGAGATTTTTTTTTTAAAGATTTTATTTATTTGTTTGACAGAGAGAGAGAGATCACAAGTAGGCAGAGTGGCAGGCAGAGAGGGAGGAGGAAGCAGGCTCCCTGCTGAGCAGAGAACCCAATGCTGGGCTCGATCCCAGGACCCTGAGATCATGACCCGAGCTGAAGGCAGAGGCTTAACCCACTGTGCCAACCAGGCGCCCCCCATGAGGAGATTTTTGAAGTGAGGAGAAACTGAGGGCAGTGGAGACATGGATTGTCAGGATGATGTGTAGATCAAGCTGGTAATAAAAAAATCAGAGATCAAACTATCCAATTATTCCTAGGGCTCCACAGAAGATAGGGTGGCCAGTCACACACTAAAGGAAATAAAAATAAATGTAGTTTTGACTAATTTTTTTTGAGCAGTGTCAAAGCTCTCCCTTTCATCATCCATGACAGTATTTCTTAAATTCTTTCTATACACTCTTCTCCTACTTGCTTGCCACAATATCTATCCATGACCAACTTTTGTTTTCTTTTAGTTTTATTTACTATCTTTTAGTTTTCCATGAAATGTTTCTCCATATCCATTTCTGTGGACCTTATTTTTCTGCTCCAATCCTCTTTTTCTTTGACAACTTGGGACATTGTTTCTTTAATGGGTAGATGAGGTCTGGGTCAAGCAAAGAAAAATAAGTTATATATACCTGTACATTAACCACTTTTGTCCCTGTTATATTAGAAAGGCACAAATGCAGAGAAAATATTTTGGGACAAAGTATAAATAAATTATAAAATCTTTGTCTAAAACCAACTAGCCTTTCACTGCATCTTTAGCAGAATTTGTGAGCTTTATTGTATAAGGAACCAATACACCTTGATCATCTTTACTTTCAGGTACATGGCCTTTGCAAGGGCTGTTGAAGGTTACATCAAGATAGTTTGAGAGCAGTTGCTAATGCCTAATGCTTTTTATTTTTGTAAAATGGTCCATGAATCATTATTGGATATTTTCTAAAATATCTACCCACCCATCTATTCCTGATCACCCTATCAACTTCCTCTGTTGACTCTGGCATAAAGACTTACTCTAGTGAAATGAACCAACTGAGAAAGAACATTTAATCAAGCCAGACATGAAACAAAGTGGTTCTGAACGAATGAATTTGGAACTGCCTTGCCAGTGCCTGTTGTCATAAAATACATTTGGGGTAAATAAGATCAATACATCCTGGAGATGATGTTTAGGGACCTTGGCCTTGACAGTCACGTAAATACACATGAGGAAGTTGCATCATTGGAGCATTGATGTCTGCAGTAGCTAACAAACCATGAAAAATTCAATGTATACAAATGATACATAACAAAAGCTACTTTTTTCTTCTACAAGCTTTAAAGGCTAGTGGTTTTGAATTTGGGAACCAATGATGATGAATCCCACGTAAGAGCTCTTTTTGCAGGTCAAAGTGGTTGACTATCAAGACTTTCATATGGTTCCATCTAATGTTCATTTTACTTCTGGTTGAAATAGTTTGTAAGATATTTAGTAGTCATATTTCAAAGCTATGTTTGAAATTCCATTTTAGTGGAGGGAGCACACTGCTCCAGGCTAGAGCATCATATGGATTTGAAACTCTGTTTATGCATTTCTTATTGTGTTTCCTTGGAAAAGACATTCATTTATCTTTGTGTCAGTGTTCATATCTGTCAAATGGGAATTAAATATTTATAGAGATCAGAGGCTTTGTGGGAAGGATTCCTGTGGAAAAAAAGCCTAGCACAAGGTCATCACGCAAGTCAACTTTCCCAGAAATGTGCTACTTTAGGTTCACACAAACTGCAGTCAGGTCACATATGGTTCACTAGAAAGAGGTGGATACCATGCGTCAGCAGTTAACTCCTTCTAGAGCTTACTGAGCTCTAGTGAAATGAATATCTTGGAGTGACTTCTATGTGCTGGGCATTGTGCTCAGGGTTGAATGGAGGAGAGGTCCTTGAAAAGCATAATTCATTCTTGGGGTTTCTCCTTAGCCTCAAAGGGCACTTGCTTGAATCCTAACATGCACACAATTAATACAGAGGCACTAGGTATCCAGAAAACACATTTTAAAAACAGTAACAAATACTGCTTGGTTTGGTTTTAGAAAGAGGCATTGATTTAAATGGGGAAAATTTTTTTCTTTCAAGGTTATGTTTGTGAAATATTAGGCTACACAGCATGGGCACAATGTCATACATTTTACTTATTTATGCATTCCCCAGATGCAGCACCATGTATGACCTTGTTCAGCTATCCAAACTGTAAAGTAAAAGATTACCTAAACACTATCGGATATGTAAAAGAAATTACTTGGCGAGTCAGAGCTGATTTCTCAGTGCTTGTTTTCCTCTTTGAGCTGAGCAAATAATTTCTTTTCCCTTGGCCTGAAATCCCCTAGATGGCACTAGAGAATACTATATTTAGGTGGTTTATATAATAATATCTCTAAGTAGATGAGAAGTAATTTTGATTTTTCTGCAAATAAATGTTAATAAGGAGTTGAACAGGTTGGAATAGACTGTGCAGGGTTAGCGTTTATGCATTCTGTAGTTAAATGGTATACTCAATGTTCCTTGAAAGTGAAAATGGGTTATTGTAATGGTGGATGTCTCAGAATTGGCTTTTGGCATTTTGATGAGAATAAAATTCATTTGTTACAGGCAAAAAGACTAGTAGTAACAACAGAGATCTGGGACTGATTGTTAGCTCAAATGACATTTATATCAGTTGTTAAATACATCTGATAAGACAGGAAGGATTGGGTTGAAATGGGAGTCCTGAGCTTATATGGCCGAGGAAACAGGCAGGTGAAATGAGTGGAAGGGCACCTGAGTAGCTCAGTCGGTTGGAATCTTGATTTTGGCTCCTGGGTTCTGGGATTGAGTCCTGTGTCTGGCTCTGCCCCAGCGAGAAATCTCCTTTAATTCTCTCTCCCTCTCCCTTCACCCCCTCCTCCTGCTCCCATGCACTCTCTCTTTCTAAAATGAATTAATTAATTAAAAAAAAAAGAAGAAGAAATGAGTGGAGAAGGCTGGATGTGAGACAGTGGGATGTGGCGACTGTTGTACAGCAGAACCACAGCTTCCAGGCACGTGTGCTGCAGTTCCAGTGGGGCCCACAGGCTGTGAGCTAATTTTTGCAAATGTAAACCTCATAGCTTTTGGACAGAAATCTGAGGCTGAGATCATGTGTCCCTACCCAAGGTCACAGAGTTATTTAGCGACAAAATTAGGCCTCAAATTCCAAATTCCATTTCTCAGATTCCATTCTCTCTGCTTTCTGATTGTACCATATGTGCCAGAGTGGTCACCAGCTCCTCACACCTGTCCAGCCTCCCCAATGTTCTTCCTGGGAACCCCCTTCCCAAGTCCAGTGTCTTTTTGTCACGTGATAGTTTGGGTGTGCTTAGCTGCAAGTGGCCGGAGTGCTCCCCACTTAAGAGACCTAAACAATAGGCAATTCCATTCCTTCATAAAGGAGCTCTGAGCTAGGGCAGCTCCGGGATTTGCTATTCAGCAGCTTGGGGATATTATCATGGGCCCAGGAGTTTTCCATCTCTGTACTCTGCCATCTCTTCATGCACAGTTTTTGCCTCCATGGGTGAAAAGTAGCTAGCCCAGCTCCTGACATCACCTATGGACACAAATACATCTGGCAGTGAAAGAGATCTGTTTCCTCTTTGGGTCTCCTTTACAATGTGAAGAAACCTTTCTCACAAGCTCCCAGCAGACTTCTGCTCATGTCTCATTGGCCAGAACTGGTGCCCTTGTCCACTAAACCAGTGACTGCCAAGGATAAGAGATAAGCCTGATTGCCTGGCAAGGTGCCTCTCCCCCAATGGAAAGTTGTGGAAATGTACAAGGATGTTCGTGTTTTACAAAGTGACTACACACCTGTGTGAAGTATTTAGGGCCCAGGGCACAGGTGAAGGAAGAATTATCTTACCCACATGACAATATTGTCCCTGTTGAGAATCACTGGCCCTGTCAGGACTTGCTACTGAATCACATGGAAGGGGCTGAATCACTGAACCAAGGAGAACTCTAGCAAAAGAAAGGAAGGGTAGTATAACTAATGAGTAACAACCTGCAACCCCTTCTCCCTGTTCTTGCTCCTGTCCTGTGTTACCACTTCTAGAGTTCCACCCAAGTCACCTTAGGGCCGAATGTTCAAAGAAGGCCAGCACCCCCACCCCCCACACACACTCCCTCCCAGATCTTCTGGTAATAGACTACAATTAAAGAAAATAATATAATAATAATGATCAGGAGTTGCTCAGGTAACATGAATGTGGAAAGAGCTGTTGTTCCTCTTCAAAACTCAAAACAAAACAAAATAAAAGGAAATTTGGCTGTTATTTGCACACTGGGGTGAGAACAGGAGGGAGTAGATAATTGGTGAGAATAGTTGAGTTTGTGCACTGGTTTTTGCAGGGGTGGGGGAGTTCGGAAGCCAGCTGGAGCTAGAGAAAGGCCCTGGAGTTCTTGAAGGTTTCTGAAGTGTCCTGGGAGAGAACAAAGCTGAGGTATAGACATCATTTTATGGAAAGAACCGAGGCTTTGAAGCCATGGAGACCCTGTACACGGCATCCAAGCTTGTTGTGGGATATATGACCTTAGGAAAGTTACCAAAGATCTCTGAGACACAATTGTGGCCCTTTGAAATATGGCTAACAACAACATCTACCTAGTGAATTGTTGCCACAATTATATGGGGGAGCAGAAGACAAGTCCTTTGTGTAGGGCTCAGTAAATGCCAAGACCCATCACCTTTGCTTGAGCATGGCATTGTTTTTATTTACTCCCCCTTTCTTCCCACAGAGGGTTGAAGGATTCAATAAATAAAAATACAGGACTCTCAGTTAAATGTGAAGTTCTGGTAAGCAATTTGTTAGCATAAGTATGTCCTATGCATTTTGGGATATACTCATATTAATACGTTATTTGTTGTTTATCTGAACTTCACATTTAATTAACTGGGTGTCCTGCATTTTATCTGGCATTCCTATCCCCACATTCCCTCTTTTCCCTAGGTTCTCTCCAGCCAAAGAATAAGCAAACACAGCGTAAGTTAAATCATTCTCCCATTCCCATGGTTAAACCTTAGCAGGAACCTGAAGACCAATGCACAGCACCTATACCTTCCTTTAGGGAATGAGCACCCTCCAGGCTCATCAGGGGAGGACTCTGCTTCTGCTGAGACAGGAGCAGGACTCAAAAGCCATCTTCATCTTATGAACTTTGTGCTCTATCTTCTTCCAGAGTGGTGTTTTTTTTTTTTCCCCCACAGTTGGCTGTTCCATGTCTGCAGAGATCTGCAGTAAATACTGTACTGCACTGCTGAAAAGGGAGGAAAAACATTACCATCTGCATCTACAGCTTGCAAATTACAGCTTGCAATCACCTGCTATTAAATAAAGACACTTTAACAATATTTTGGGTTTTAAATTAGCAATTTACATCACAAGACTCTGAAAATACTAGTCTTTTAATACTGCAATTTTCTTTCCTTTTAACCAGGCATCAACATGTATTGAATGTTTTAAAAAAGCAATACAGAGTAATGTTTATTTAAACAATAGCCACCAATGGTATGAGACACCCAGATGGAAATCCAGCAGAGGGTAGCTTCATTGGAGGACCCTGATGGAGCTGCAACTCTCTCATTTACATCATGGGGGGAAATTGAGGCACTGCCTTTTTTTTTTTTTAACTACTTGGGCACACCAGGCTCTGTGTGATGTAAGAAAGTAGTCTCAAGCGAATTAGAGGCAAAGTCTTTGTCTGAAGGAGACTTGAAACGAAAGGCTGGAAGGGAAAGTGTTCAAGTGGGAGTATTTCTTTTTGCCACTCGACATTGGGGCTGAATTGGAGGGACTGGCATTTGTACAAAGCACACCGGATGCAAAACGAGATGGGATTTAGAAACACACAAAGAGAGAAAGATGAAATAGCTTTGTGCCTCATGGACGCTACTTATATTGACAGAGGGTTATATCTACATCTAAATATAGTGGTTTGTCTTCAAGTTCTTATTATTGGACCTTTATCCCCCCTTTCTCTTGATATTTGAGTTAGGGAATGGGAAAACGCCAGGAGCTGGCACAAGTTGCAAAGAGATAAGTATAAGCTTTGGGGTGTGAATCACTGGGTTGTAAATTCCTTCGCACAAACAAAAAGCATCCTGGAGCATTACAACAATTAGCAGGCAGCCTGCTTCCCGCTTTCCCCAGCTCTCGTACCATTCAACTGCCCTTGACAAACAGCTGCTTCTCACAGCTTTCCAGGATTCAGGGAATCTGCTTTCCATACTGGTTTTCTTTAATCCTAAAGAATGGACACTACCCTTGTCTTTGTTGTTCGAGTCTTGCCATTTTGCTCTCTGTAATCCAAGACCCCTGTATAAATCTGAAATTCTTTCCTTTTCATGCTCTGTTGAGCTTTGGTTCCTCCATCCGATATGTGCTCAGTAAGTCTTAGATAGTAGTAGTAGCAATAATGGTTTAATGCTATGCCACCCAAAATTCTAGATTGAGAAAGAGTCTTGGAGGAAAACGTTTAGATGTCGGCTCATTCCAGGAGCGTGCAGTGGGGGATTGGTATAGAGGTGCAGGCAGTGCTGGATCCTTCCCCTGTTCCATGAATTACGCTGTTGAACTTTACAAGTTCAGTCAAGAGTCAAACCAAACACGGCTCTGATAGAGCCAGTGTGTGACCGTTAGTGATTTACTTGGAAAGCCGCAAATTGAATGACTCTTAGACTTTTCCAGTCCTCTTAGGCTTATTGGTCACCTCTGATGCCATTTATCACGGTATCTTGTTATCTCTGTTAAGGTCTGATGTTAGTTCCTCTGTTTAAGGATTAAATTGGTTTCAATCTAATCTCCTAAATAGAATTCAGATGATTTGGGGCACTAGCTCAACTCTTTCCTGGCCAGAAAGCTTTGTTCAGTTCCTTTTATTAGGTGCTATTTATAGTACCATTGGCTGATAGCACCAGGGGATAATGGATAGATTTTATTCCGCGTTGATTACATACAGGTTCTTTTTAAAGGCTTTTAGAAACTAAATGTACAACTTATCACCAAAGCTTCACACTGGAGTCGTTCTCATTTGCTTAAATAGAACCTGTAAAGGATCTAATTCTCTCTTGAAAACTATATAAAGTTCTTGAGTGACAGAAAAGCCCTTGAATGCGTATTGCAAGCTGTTTTGGGTTCAGGACCTATCTCAAGCCTTTTAATGAATATCCTAAGTGTGGCTAGCCCTTTGATATAATCACTGTCTGAAAAAAAAGTTGTCAGCATCTTTGGATGATTAGACTTTGAATGTTTTCTCAGTGGTGCATGTTGTTTTTTATATGTGTGTTGGTCACAGGTGCTGTGGTGTGAAGAGTACAGACAGTCCTTAAATTTTGCCCTGCCTGGTTCAGCAGTCAGTGAGGACAGAGTGAGATCATCATGCAAGCCTTTTGCAGTTTGTAGAATGCTTTTTTTTTTTAAAGTTACTTGAATTACACAGCGAAAATTCATCCAAGCTTTGATGTCATAAAATAAGACCAGCACTTCATTTTGCTAGTCTTACAGAAGGATATTAGTCTATTTTGTTTGTCTGTGTATGTGTGTGTGTATGAGCAGGTACATGTACATGCATATACTGTCATGTTTGTTTTAAATGCTTCTGTTGAATTTTCCTCATAAATAATGTTTTCCAAAGTGCCTACAATAATTTCTTTTCAACGATGAGACTGCTAATTTCTTGTTTCTATGAGATGTTCTTGAATCCTTTTTTTTTTTTTTTTAACGAGAGAGGATGCACAAACAAGGGGAGTTGCAGGCAAAAGGAGAGGGAGAAGCAGGCTCTCTGCTCAGCAAGGAACCTGATGCTGGGTTCCATCCCAGGACCCTGGGATCATGACCTGAGCCAAAAGCAGATGCTTAAATGACTGAGCCACCCAGGCACCCCCTGTTCTTGAATCATTTTGAGGGAGGGAAAGAGAGAGCAATCTAGAGGGAGAGCAATCAACTAACCTTTATTAAGACTTCACAGTATTTGTATGTACACTTCCTTAAAAATCAATAGTTCAATGGTCCTGACATTTTACAAATCCTTGGATACTTGTTAACATTCTTCATATCCATTTTTATGATCTCTCTGCTGGAGAGAAGACAGTTTACCTGTTTTAACTATCTTTAAGCTGTTAGCTAATTAAGTAAAGATAATTTCATATAATGGGTTTTGCCATTGAGTTTACATTTTAAAGAGTCTCACACAATCTATCCACTCACTTGGGTTTTACATAATGAATTTGGCACTATAGGACTGTAGCTGAGAAAAGCACATTTCAGAGCCATAGTAAATGGGAAGATGTAGAATGTTTCAATCTCCAGTGCTTAGTTTTACTAATGTCATCAACATTTTAGCCCATCTATCTCTCTCAAGAATTGCTCACAGATTGCCAAATTGATTAGCTTTTCTTTCACCTTTTAAAATTTTCCCCTTGCCTCCTCTTTTGGGGCTGGTAATGATCACAGAACCATAGAATTTCAATCTTAGAAGGTATTTTAAATGTCATAAAAATCCAATAGTTCATCCCATGCTTGAATCTTTTATATTACATTCCTACCAAAGGCTAGCCAGGATCCTCTTGAATTCCTTTAGCCATGGGGCACTCACTACCTCTCAAGGGAATTCAGCCCATTTCTACACAGCACTAGTGGTCAGAAAATTATTTGGTATGCTGAGAAGAAATTCCTCTATTGACTTTTGCCCTGTTCTCAGTGGATAGAAAAAATACACGAAATCCTTTTCTTTCCCATGTATTTGTGACCAACTGTATGCTCCTCTATGCCAAATATTTTTTTTAAAGATTGTATTTATTTGACAGACAGAGATCACAAGTAGGCAGAGAGGCAGGCAGAGAGAGGAGGAAACAGGCTCCCCACTGAACAGAGAGCCCGATGCAGGGCTTGATCCCAGGACCCTGGGATCATGACCTGAGCCGAAGGCAGAGGCTTTAACCCACTCAGCCACCCAGGCACCTCATGCCAAATATTTCTGACAGTACAAGTCCTTATAAGATGTGATTTCAAGTCTAGATATTATGGATTCCTCAGCTCTACATACACCATAGTTCACTGATAAGAAGAATGAAAATAAGAGCTATCATATTCAGTTTTTGATAGGTGCCAAGTATCTTACAATTATTACCTTTAATATTCACAATGATCTGAGTTCGGTATTGTCATCCTCATTCCATAGACAAAGAAACCAATGGTAAATAGAAGTTGAGTATTTTTCCCAAGGCTACCTATCTAGTAGTTGGCAGAGCCAGAATTTGATCTAAAGTCTTTACTGATTTCAGAGGGCATGTTCTTAACCATCCATTATAGTCCCCTTTATGAGATGTGATAACAATCCCCTTGCCAAGGCCATGAAGTAAACTGAATATTCCAGGTCTAGTTTGAACAATTCAGAGTGGAGAAAGGTTGTTGATGTGGGAACAAAGGCTAAAGAAAACTTAAATTTCCTTACTAACAGTATCCCACCTACAAGTCCTTGAAACAGGCAGAGAGACATTCCTCTAGGAGTTCAGCTGCCTTGATGTTAATACCTTGCCAAGGGCAAAAGGCTATCTTAGCCCAACCTCCCAGGAACCTGTAAGTCTACTTTAACATATAAAAATTACTTTGAAAACTTCCTTTATCTCTATCCCCCCCAGATATATGTTGGCAATCGTCCCCCAAGCATATGACCCAGTGACATATATCTAAAAGGGTCTTGTGGACTAAGGTTTTGCTAGACAGTAATAAATGACATTTTCCTAACAATAGACATTTTCCCCTCAAGGTCCTGGAAACTTTGCTTCCAAAATTCCTTAGAGATTTATGTAATCCCCAACCCCCTTCCAACTTGAAAGTATATAATCAGCCACTCCTCATGACCCCAAGGCAGGTCTTTCTGCCCGTGTGTCCTGTCCCTGTGCTTTAAAAAATAAACACCTTTCGGGTGCCTGGGTGGCTCAGTGGGTTAAGCCGCTGCCTTCGGCTCAGGTCATGATCTCAGGGTCCTGGGATCGAGCCCGGCATTGGGCTCTCTGTTCAGCAGGGAACCTGCTTCCCTCTCTCTCTCTGCCTGCCTCTCTGTCTACTGTGATCTCTCTCTGTCAAATAAATAAAATCTTAAAAAAACAAAAACAAAAACAAAACCCACCTTTCTGCATGAAAGATATCTCAACAATTCTTTCTTGGCTGTCAGCTTTGAACCTTATCATCTTTCCTACATCACTTGTCATTTACTTTATTCTAGAAGTGATGTCAAACTGAAGGACCGATAAAAATGAGGCCAGCCAGAGAAAGAAGGAGGGAAAATGAAGGAACTGGATGATTAATAGGATGGCTTGTAAGCCTTGGAAAAATTCATAATGGTGAATCAACAGGTGAGGAGGCAAGTCTTATATATGTAGTGGCTAAGTAGAAAGTTGGCAGGCAAAAAGCATGGATGGTGTTGTACAAATCCCCAGTGTGCACTCCAATCAGAAAGCCAACTCTAAAAAAGCACATTCTCTGGCATCAGTTTCAAGGACTGAGCTATATTGCCTTCTGAGCTGCTCAAGGTCTCTGGGATGAGAACAATGAAGCCTGGGGGGGGCAGGGCCGGGTGCTGGGCGGCAAACACCTGCTCTCAACATCTTGCCTGCCTATCCCTATGCTGGGATCTTAGGGAGCCATCAAGCTTTATTTAAATTGACCATGGAGGGAGGGTCTGAGGGTAAAGAAATAATCGTTGTGATTAGTCATTTTCTGCTTCCTCAGGAAAACTGGGCCGTGAAAGTGAAAAAAAAACAAACCAAACAAAAACAAACCATACACATTAACAAATGCCCCTAGCAAGCAAAATTTATTGAAGATGAAAGAAAATAAAAAAGGAAAGTCCTAGTGTCTTTTAATTAGACCTTAATGTACTCTAAGGGAAGAGATTATTGCTAAAAGTATTAAAGAGATGGTTTTGTTAAAATTCCCATTGAATATATGGAAAACCGAGGTCCAGAAAGAAGTGTCTTGCCCAGTGCTTTACATCTAGATGGGGACAGAGAAGAATATCTGAGTTAGGTATTTTGATCACAAGACCAGGACTCTTTTTACTATACTTTTTTACATTTCCTATTTCTTTGGTAAAGCAAATAAGTTCTGTTGAAATACACTGACACAATGAATAGTCACAGATAGAAGCTTACACTGGAAGCTTGCTGTGTAATGGGATGCAGAATTGTGTTGGCTGCATCTTTCATGGGAATGCTTGCTGAAAGTACCAAGAAGGGATTTGTGGTAACATTATTCTTGTGAGCATCATAGTTTTCTCTATCTTATGACATTGTCTATGGTGAATCCTATTTCATTTGGTGTGGTAACCTTGAAATCTGAGGCATGGGGACGGGGGATGTACACATTAAAAATGCAGGTTCTTAGGCTTACCAGCAGACCACATCAGAATTTTGAGGGAGTGGAGTTTAGAAATTAGTATTTGACAAACATCCCAGATAAGATTATGAATACTAAAGTTGAAGAATTTTTGTATTAGTCCAAAGTGAATGAATTTCCAAAGGCTGCTGTAATAAATTACCACAAACTTAGTGACTTAAAACAACATATTTTTATTGTCTTACAACTATGAGGGTCAGAAGTCCGAAGTGGAGGTCAAAAATTTGAAATGGGTTTCATTAGATTAAAATCAAGATGTCAGTAGGGCTCCATTTCTTCTGGAGTCTCTAGGGGAGATCTGTTTCTTGGCTTTTCCGCCTCTAGAGGCATCCACATTCCTTGGTCATGCTGCCTTCCATCACTTGGTCCTCTGCTTCACCATCACATCTCCTTCTCTGACTCTGACATTCTTGCTTTCTTCTTTCCCTTATAAGGACCTTTGTGATTACATTACCCAAGAGAAACTCCTGTCTCAAAATCCTTTAGTTAATCACACCAGCAAAGTCCCTCTTGTTATGCAAGGTAACATATTCACAGGATCTGGGGATTAAGAGGTGGACTTCTTTGGGAAGGTATTAAACTGCATAGCACAATTGGTTTTAAAACATTTCAAAGAAACAGAAAGGAGCTGAGAGTGGAACATGAGGCATCAGTAGGTTCTCCTTCTGTCTCCAGGAGTTCCCTGAAATTTCCCTTTAAGAAACCTGAGGACTCAGAAAAGCACAGTTTGAGAAAAGCAACTCTAACATATTTGCTTCCTGAGGAGTCTGCATGGAGGCATCTACCAGTCTTCATTTAATTTATCTTGCATGACTTTCCAAGAGTTAATTTGCAGCTACCACTCGGCCTCCCCTCTCAATTTTCTGACAAACTCCATTCACACTGCAGAAAACAAATAAAACACGACCTTGCTTTATTAGTGATCAAATCACTGCTTTAACTGATTCTAAGAGAAAATGTCAGGAAAGGTAGGGGGCTTCCAGTGAACTTTACATTCCTCAGTATTTTCCAAAATTATTCAATGAAAAAGAAAGTAAACAAGTAATTAGTGTAATTTTTTAAGGTATATTTTCTTTTGTGTATTTGTACAGCTCTGTCTCTTGTCATTATGTGCCTCTCCCTTTATCCAGCACACACCTTTGTCCTTGAACTAACCTCAGCATTGGCTGTGAAAGTTTAATCCTTTCTGTAATAATTTTTCTTTGAGATGCTGTTTGGGCTCTGACAAAACTCTGTAGGTGTTTCTGAATTATCCAAGAAAAAGTGGCCCTGAGTTATGTATTTTAACTAAAATACAACAGCACTAAACGTTATCTAATGGGAAATTAACCAAAGGCAGGAAATTAATTTTTTTTCTTAAAAAAAAATCTTTCTACAAAAAAAAATCTCTGTACAGGAGACCCTTGGTCATCTGCCCTATGACTGTACTTGGAAAGAATTGGATTTAATAATTGTCCTCAATGTCTGTACTAGTCAGCTTAGGCTGTCATAACAAAACACCACAGTTTGGGTGGCTTCAACAACAGAAATTTATTTCTCATAATTCTGGAGGCAGAGAAGTTCAAGATTAAAGTGCCCACAAAGTATTTTGCATTTTGAAGTGTCTTCTCTTGGTTTGTAGATGGCTGCCTTTTTGCTGTGGGCTCATCTTGTAAAGAGAGAGCCAGAGCTCAGGGGGCTTTGCCTCTTCTTACAAGGGCACCAGCCTTGTAGGATTACCTACACTTATGTTGCAAAGGAGCAAGGATGACTAATTCCTTTAGACAAAGAATAAGATATGAGTTTAAAAAAAATCTGTGCTTCTGCTTCTTCCCCTTGTCATAATCATATAAACCATTTTTAAAAATAATGAAATGGTCAAGGTCTTGTAGGAATCAAGAAACACTTGTGATGCTCTGGAGACAAACTATGCACTGAATTGTGTCCTCCAAAAATTTGTATGTTTAAGCATTAGCTCTCCATATGACTGTACTCTATTAGGGCCTTTTAAGAAGTGATTAAGAAATCCCTGAAACAATTATATCTACATTATCTTTCTATCTATATCTATTATCTCTCTCTCTCTTTCTCTCATCTCTCTCTCTCTCTTTGTCTCCCTCTCTCTCTAACTAATCTTTCTTATATTTAAGTAGTTATGTATTGCAAGGAGGGGATGGGATGTCATTTGAAGAAGAAAGTGGCTTTATATCAGTTAAAAAATCGTTTCCCAACCTGAATTTTGCCAGTCTCCAAGGAAACTCTTATCACTACAAAGAAGTAATGGGATTTACCTGAAAACTATCATTTTAACAATTTCTAAATCACTTGCATTGAAGAAAGAAAATAATTGCTTTTTTGAGAGGGGTAAAATCCCTATTCACACTTTTTTATTTTAAAATATCCTTCCCTTTCTCTACTTATATAGGTCTCTAAACTTGTCCCACTCACTACTAAAAAACATAACACATAAAGGGAATGAAACTGAATCTCCTTGGTGATGTGCTTCTACTCTAAGCAAACAAACAAGCATATCTGTTTTCAGCTCTGCATTTGGTTTGTAGGAACAAGTTGACACAAATTAAATAACATAAAAATATGATATATAAATATATAAATAGCTGAAAATGTAAATATAATAATATATAAATAAAATAAATAACAAATGAATGGATACAGTTTGATAATAATATGTTTTTAGTTGGGTAGAAAGAAATGAGTGAGGTAAGGAGATAATTTATAAGTTTAAAAAATGTCACAACTCCAAAACTGGAGAAATCATGGATTCACGGATTCATTTCCAATATGATTGATTTAATAATCTACACATTTTAGCCTAACACTCTGAGAAAGAGCCCAAATAACCATTCCCAAAAGTGTCAAGTGCCTCATGGCTAGATCCTACAAGAAATGAGGACATCTTTGTATGTTGTTGAAAGAGCACTTACCTCCAAGTCAGAAGATAAGGATTGGAATCTGACTCTGCCACTAACCAACCTTATCTCCTGAACAACTCAACTCACTTCCCTAGACTCAGTTTTCTCATTGTCTTGGTAAGATTAAATGTCTATAAATCCCCCAGGGGTCTGGAAACTTCATGGAACTCAACTGATGAGAGTAGGCTCTTGTTGCAGTGGGCTGTGGGAAAGCCCTAGAGATTATAGCTGGAACATGCTATGAAGAAAGAAGCCTGCTAAGGATGATGGGGACAAAGGAGAAAATTGACCTACTTGGGGAAATATTGCAAAAAGCTGCCTAGAGAATCTGAAAGTGATTTTCAAATAACACCCAAGTATTCCCAGGGATGCTTGGGGCAAGACAATGCTCTGCTATTTCAGAAAAGAAAATATGTTCTGTGAACTTGAATACAGTCAAGGACATACATCATAATTGTGTACCAAACCAGCCTTGTCAGGATAAGTTACAGTCTGAGAACAATTCTTTTCTGGAACAAAGCTCTGTGAAGTATATAGGAGCATGTAGTACTTTGATATCATCTCTACGTTGATGGAAGGTGGTTTTTCTTCTTTTTGGTACAAGTTTTAACAGAATTAAGTTCATATATTATGAATATTATACATGATAATGAAGTCTTTGAAAGTCGTGTGGTAAATTGTGTTTTGGATATGATTTCACCAGTTTATCACAAACCTCCTTTATTCACCAATGCAGTGAGGAAAGAAATATTCCTGACCTACTATGTTGCCAGAGATACAATAGCAGAGATACAACTCTGGTTGCCCAGAGTACAATGGGTCCCCACAAGTATATTTGTGAAGAATATAAGTTGAAAGTAGCTGCATTTAATTAGAAAGGTAACTGGTAATTCAAAATTTGTGTGCATTCAGGAAAAGTGGAATGATCAACTAGAGCTTTTGAACTCTTTGACAGTCATGTCAAACTGCCATGAGAATCCCAGGGATAAAGGAAATCACTCTTTTAAGCCTTGCAGATAGCATTTAAGGGCTTTAAAAAAAAAAAAAGTTTAACCCAGTAGGGCACATATTCATGAAACATGAAGTCAGAAGGAAGACAGAAACCATATTTCATGTCTTTACTTGTTCTATGGATGTTTCATTTCTTGATTTATATTAGGGTCAATTCCTCCTATGCAAATGACTGACTCATTTATAGGATGGCAGTGCACTGGGTACAGGCTCCAGGAATTGAAGGCCAGAGTTGTTTTCACTTTCTGATTTAATCCCTTAAAGATTCTACTCATAGATTTGAAGACTGGTATTCACAAAGGGTGCCAGTTCAATTTTTCTTGACTTCTTGCCATCATCAATTTAGATAATCTCTTCTTGGAGTTCTTTTCTTCCTTGGTTCTATGACTTCTCCTGATTGCTCCTTACCTCTCTGATTGTTTTCAATCTCTCTGGAAGACCCTCTTCTTTTGCCTCCCTCTTCCTACATGGTCATTCTCTAGATTTCTCTTTTTGTCTTCAAATTTGAATTAGTTTTCTATTGTTGCCATGAGAAGTTACAACAAATGTAGTGGTTTCAATAAAATACATTTATTATTTTGTAATTCTTAATGTCAAAAGTTTGACATAGGTCTCACCTATGTGCTGGCAGGACTGTTTCCTTCTGAAGGCTCTAGAAGAGGATCTGTTTCCTTGCTTATTCATTTTTTGACAGAATTTAATTTCTTGTGGTTGTAGGACTGAAATTCTTCTTACTTGCTGGCTATCTACTGAGGCACATTCCCTGCTTCTAGATGCCTCCCAGATTGCACTGCTCATGGCCCCCTTGCTCCATTTTCCAGGCCAGAAATGGAAGGTTGAATCCCTCTCACACTTTGAATCTCCTCTCCTTCTGTATCATCTTTCTGTGACCATAGGTAGGAAGTTTGGGAATTTCTACTTTTTTTTTTTTTAAATAAGACGTATTTATTTATTTGAGAAAGAGGACAGCATGAGCATAGGGAGGGGAAAAAGGAGAGGGGGAAGAAGAGTGAGAGAATCTCTCTGAGCATGGAACCTGACTTGGGGCTTGATCTCAGCACCCTGAGATCATGATCTTAGCCAAAATCAAGAGTTGGGTTTTTTTTTTTTAATTTTTAAAAAGATTTTATTTATTTGACAGGCAGAGACCACAAGTAGGCAGAGAGGCAGGCACAGAGAGAGGAGGAAGCAGGCTCCCTGCCAAGCAGAGCGCCTGATGCGGGGCTCAATCCCAGGACCCTAGGATCGTGATTTGAGCCGAAGGAAGAGCTTTAACCCACTGAGCCACCCAGGTGCCCCAAGAGTTGGAATCTTAACTGACAGCCACCAGGTGCCTCAGAAAATTTCTATGTTTTTTAAGGACTCATGCAATTATATTGAGCCCAGCTGGATAATCCAGTGTACTCTCCCCATTATAAGGTCCATAACCTTATTGACATCTTCAAAGTCCCTCTTGCCACGTAAAGTAATGTACTCATAAGTTATAGAGGTAAAGGCATAGACATCTTTGCAGAGTCATTTTTCTGCTTACTACGAAGTTCAAAGTCGAATTTATGATCAGATTCTGTACACTATATTTTCTTCTTGCTTTTGTAGTAAATCTCTGCTGCATATATCAAAGTCTGTTACTAATCAGCAACTTCAGACATCATAGAGATATCTTTGCTTTGTCACATCTTCCCCATTCACCTCAAATTTGACCAGGTCTTTTCTTTGCTAGATAACTTTCAGTGGCTTCCACTGCCTACAGGATAAAGTTCAAAATCTTCATCATTTGCCTAAAGATTCTTACTTGTTTTTTTCTGATCCATTCCTGTGGCTCTCCCTACTCCACCTCTTTATTTCCCCACATCTTTCATCTGTGTCATGCCATGTCTCAGTGCCTTGACTTCTATTTTTCTTTCCGTCTGGAACATATCTCACCTTCAGCTGTTCAGTGTCTTTCAACTTAAAATGCTCTAGGAACTGACTTCTTGCCTGTCTTTGACTACCAGCGTCATGTTAATGGTCCCTCATAGAATATCTTTTCCATTATATTGTCCTAACTTCGTGTGTATGTGTATGTCTCTTGCTGTTTATCTGTCACGTCACAGAGCATAAGGACCTGGAATTATTCACTTTTGTATTATCATTGCCTGGGAGAGTGCCTTGGAAATATTTGATACCCAATATATATTTCTGAATAAATGAATTAATGAGTGAATGAATAAGAATAATTTGTCTTGGGGTGCCTGGGTGGCTCAGTAAGTTGAACGTCTGCTTACTGCTCAGGTCATGGTCCCAGGGTCCTGGGATCAAGCCCCATGTGGGGCTCCTTGCTCAGCAGGCAGCCTGCTTCTCCCTCTCCCTCTGCCTACTACTCCATCTGTTTGTGCTCTCTCTCTCTCTGTGTCAAATAAATAAAAATTCTTAAAAAAAAACTTGTCTCTTGAGGAACTACAAATTTTTCATAGAAATCAATTAAAAAGTATTTGTTTATAGTTTACTATTTATTAATATCTATTATATCTATTTATTTATTAAGTATATCTATTAAGTAGGTGATCTATGTATGGCAAGTGGTTTATCATTTTTGTGAACTATAGGTAAATCAGCACAGTTAGCTGTATTTTATTACAAATGCCTAACACTGAGTTTTGTACTCAGTGTACCTTTTGTATAGAGGTTGGTCAATAAATGGCAATTGAATTTCCACCCTGCTTCTCTGACAAGAAACATCAGCTCAAGTGCCTGGAATTGTGGAACTCTGCATCTCCCACATCCTCATCATTTGGAGGATTCAGCTGCCTGGATTTATAGGGTCAGATTCTTGGAACGTGAAAAGCATGGATTTTCATGTATTTAATTCCTGCTTCAGGTACCAGTGGGTTATGCATGTGACTTTAGAGATTACATTTCATTGTTCTGAAAATATTTTACTGTTTGTAAAATAAGGCTTTTAATTATATGATTTTTGAAGCCCTATCACATTTTCTGCCCACTAATAAGAATTTCCTGACCCTTCCTATGTGGCTGGCATTGGGCTAGGGTCTGAGAGTCATTCAAACAAGTATCAATCATGGTCCTTGCCCTCAAGGAATAATCTAGCTCAGGAGGCCAGTGTGGTTTGATAGAAAGAGAGGTAGTTTGGTAAAAATAAGTTTGAAGCACAAAAAGAATACTTGTATTCTTATTTATTCTCCTGCTTCCCCACCTACTTGAGAAGGCAAGATACTCAGCTCCAACTCTCTCACGTACTCAGGTGTTCAATTGCGATCTTGAATTAGGAGGGTGGAAATGCATATTCGCAATAGTGGTTGAGATGGCAGCTGGGAGAACATGAGGTAAGTGTACAGCTGGGTGGCCAGGGCTTCCAACAGAGAGGCTAGCAGGGATGGTGGTAAATCAATGGTTTATCAGCCCTCTAGAGATCACCTTGGAGATCAAAGATGAGTCATGCCTCCTCTTGTCTTTCCCTGCATTTGAAAAGGCTGTGGCCAAAGTATATTTCAGGAGCTAAAAAACAAAACAAAATAAAACCAAAGAACAGCTCTCTTACCAGCAGTGAGGAAATACACATACACACACACCCAGAGTATTTGTGGTGGTTTAGAATGCAAAGACAAAAATTGAAACTCTGTTCTCACTGAATGGCTAAGACAAATTGAAATCTTTTCATCTCCATTTTCTTAATATTGATTTTGTTGTCTTTCGTGCTTGATGGAAGGTTGCTGGAGTCAGTTTGGATTAGAAGGTGTATGCCAACATAAATGGTTGGTAGCTGAAACAGTGCCTGACAGATCTTCATCATAAATCCTCCTCCTGAAACCAAACTTTCAATTAAAAGAGCACTTTTTTGAAAAGATGATGCCCATGTGATCTTAAAAGGACCTTGGGAAAAGAAGTGAGATAGAACAGAGTAAAATAAAAAAGACCGTTAGTAGGCAGCTTAAGAGAGTAACCAAGTGGAGAGGAGGAAACCATTGTTACCAGGGGAAAATAACAGTTTTTCTTATAATTTTTAATTCAGCAAAGAAAACTTGTTGAATGACTCTCTTTTCTTGGTGGTGTCAGAAAGGGAACAGGAAAAGAGAAGGACTCAAAGTGATGATAATAATGCCTGTCACAGGGAAGGAAAATCAAGTCTTTGATCTGGGTATACGCCTTTTCTGTTAAATGATCTGTGCCAAGAGTTCTCTTAGTGGAACAGATAATTGAGACCTAACTGGATTCATGATCTATGATGTAAAGCTTCATCAATTCTACAGCAGAGTCCTAGACTTGGAAAAGAGTAAAAGATGTCTGATCAACAGAGTGGTTTGACTTAATTATGCCTTTGGAGTGGATGTCCCATTCTCTCTGGTTAACCTTTCCTTTTGACATGGATACTTTTAATCCATATGGGCACACAAAGTCCTCACCTACTTAGAAGTTTGGGTGTATTGGAAAGTATTAATGGGGAGTCACCGTTCTTCACAAAGCCAAATCAATCATTCCAGTCTCAGAGACAAGAATAGTTTCTCCCATTGAATGGCTTCTTTACCCCCATACTTTGTGCTCTGTAAGCAAGCATTGAGCCCCATCTGCCAACTGGAAGGAAAAGGTGTTACTCATCCTAACCCAAAGTACTAAGGTTACTTATGTTTCCAATACCAGTTAAAAGCTTCAAGAAAAGCAGAGAACGATGATTATTGCATTTCTCTCTGCTTGGGCTGGAGATAATGAGCGGCTCCTGCTGCCCTTTACATGCATAATGCCTATTGATGTCAATGAGAGCCTCATGGTGTGCAAAAGCTGTTAGATCACATGCATCATCTCGAAAATAATAAGGACAAAGGGATGCCTTTTTTTTTTTAACTTGGCAAAGAGAGTATCTAGGTTCCAAGCCTCTCTAGATGATCCCAATTAAGAAGAAATAATTTTCCTAGAGTAGTGTGGCTGACAATGTTTCAAGGTGAGCTCTTCATGAGGAAGGGATGGAGCAGTTTCTGGGACTGTTTTAGGCTTCCAAGGCCATTTCTCCTGAGAGACATGATTAGGAAGTGTTAGCAGGCATCGCAGAGATTGATCAAAAACATGTAACTTTATATATTGGAAAGGAAATGAGGAAAGTTAAAAGAAGAGCAAAAAAGAAAAATTCTTTTTCAATTGCAGGAAATGAAAGGCTTCTTTAGGAAATTACTTAACTCCTTTGAGCTTTTTGTTCCCTCTTTTGTAATGATGGCTTGAGTCTAGATCTGGGCTTCTCACACTTGGCTCATTGTTGGTACAACTTGGAAAACTTGTCAAGGCAAAAAAAAAAAAAAGGAAAAGAATAGCTTTATAGATTTCTCTCCAGGAAACTCTGATTCAGTAAATCTGAAGTGAGTCCTGGAATCTTCATTTTAAAGGTCTATTTATTTACTTATTTGAGAGGGAGTGTATACTCAGAGGAAGAAGGTGTGGAAGAGGGAGAAGTAGACTGTGCAGGGAGTCCAACTCCGGGCTTGATCCCAGGACTTTGGCATCATGACCTGAGCCAAAGACAGATGCTTAACTGACTGAACCACCCAGGTGCATTTTAACAAATTATTTTGATAATTATGTAAATTTGGAAAACACTTGTAGATGGTTTCTGGTGTTCGGGACACTTGAATTCTTTTTTTTTAGGTGTTAGATTATGGACTAAACTTGTCTAGTTAATGACTGGGCATATTGAAGAGACCATACCCTAAATTATGTCTAGCTACTAATTACAGTGGACAATAAGAGGACATGCTTCAGAGGTCGAGGAAAAGTCTAATCTGGGAGACAGGAAATAATATTAAATGTTATAGCGGGGACGCCTGGGTGGCTCAGTTGGTTAAGCGCCTGCCTTCGGCTCAGGTCATGATCCCAGCGCCCTGGGATCGAGTCCCACATCAGGCTCCTTGCTTGGCAGGGAGCCTGCTTCTCCCTCTGCCTCTGCCTGCCACTCTGTCTGCCTGTGCTCGCTCGCTCTCTCTCCCTCTCTCTCTGACAAATAAATAAATAAATTTTTAAATGTTATAGCGACAGGTGGCAGACACTCATTGTAGCAAGGTAGGGGCAAATTAGGAAGAGAGAGAGATAGATGTTGGATATTCATATTCACATGTATCAGTAGGTATCTGACTTCATAGAGATTTTCCAACGTCTCATCCAACACAAGCCACTGTCCTTCCATCGTTGCTTCAAACAAAAGCCTGGAGTTATTCTTGATTCCTCTTAGACTTTTGCATCTAAGTGCGACTAAGCCTTCCCAGGTGGAATGTATCTACCCTATTTCTGACACACAACCTGAATCTGACTGCTTCTCATCTTCTTCAGAACTACAATTTCTAATCTAAGGCTCTACATTTCTTCTGTGAACTTCTGCCACAGCTTTCTAACTTGTCTCCTTGTTTCAAAGCTTGCTTCCTTGCCACCCTATACACAGGAATCAGTATAATCTTTTTTTTAAAATTTAATATATTTTTTTAAAATTTCTTTTCAGTGTAACAGAATTCATAGTTTTACACCACACCCAGTGCTCCATGCAATGCGTGCCCTCCATAATACCCACCACCAGGCTCCCCCAACCTCCCATCCCCCGCCCCTTCAAAACCCTCAGGTTATTTTTCAGAG
>PISX010022276.1:0-32055 GCA_004024625.1 Mellivora capensis | reverse complement strand
AAAAAAAAAAAAAAAAGAAAGAAACCACAAAAAAAAAAAAAAAGGTAACCATGCAAATGGGAAGTTGAGTTTTAGAAGCATCCAGGAGGGAAATGATTTTAACAGCATCCCTTTCAATTTTAAACAGAAAAATATATCAGAGACAGAAACTCTAGCTGTAGGTCTTCTATTATGCACTACAGCAAATTCAATAACAATTCTTCTGCTGTACCAGGAAGCCCTAGGGTCATGGAGTCACAAAGGACAAGGTCGTACCTAGGCCAGCCTTCCTGGATGAGGATGCTTTTCATGGAACCCACACTTCCTCAGGGTAGAAGCCCACCCCCCAGGATGGTGAGTAGAGAATCTCAAGTCAAACAGAGGTCCTTATCATTGTAGCCGGGGTGCTAAATTCTCAGTGTTGGGCTACAGGAGTAAAACCAGTTAAGTTGCTATTCCAGCTGTGTTCTCCAATCCTAAACTCTCCCTCTAGACTGTTTCAATATCTCTAACTCCTCTCCATCCCCAAGCCATTGGCCAAGTTTAAGTGTCATCTGTCACCTGAAACAGAACAATAGCTTCCTGAGTCTCATTCATTCATCAAATATCTACTGACTACCAACTATGTGCCAGGCACTGTTCTAGACCCTGGAGAAAAGTAGTGAACAAAAGAGACAGAACCTTCAGGGAGTTGTGAACCCCAGCATCTAGTATCACTCCTCTACACTTCATCCCCCACATTAGCCAACAAAGAAATCTTTCAGGAACACAAATCCTATCATGGCCCTCCCAGGCTGAAAATCCTCCCCTCACTCCTTACTCCCAAGGATGAAGTTCAAGTTCTGTGTCCCACAAAACCCTTTTAAACTTAGCCCCACGAAACCATACAGCCTTACCTCCACCTTCTCCCTGCCGCAGCCTCCTACTTATGGTGAAAAGAACTTGGGGAAAAACAGCAACAAGTACCACTTTGTGCACCTGGAACTTGTGGGCAGAGGGATCAGAAGGGGTCCCCAGGGCCCTGTCTTCTCAGTACCCTGAAAAGAAGGATGTTTAGGCTGCAGCACAGCTGTGTGTGCAGTAGGTCATCAGAGGGCTCTATCCCTTGTTGTTCTCCATTTTGGGGGACCAAATGTGGAAGAGGCTTTGCCCTAACAATTAGGAAAAATAAATCAGGCACCAAAAGATACAGGCTGAAGTGGCAGGTAGGTATAGAGGACTGCTGGGAGGTGACAACTGCCTAGTACCTGGAGTCCCTGGAAGCCCCCATTCCACAGGAAACAGAGTTAAGGTACAGCTAATTCTGAGGAGAGAAGAGCGCTTACCCAGGTCTCATGGGAATTACAGCCTCTTCCGGGATCAGAGATTCATTTGTCCTTGCTCCCCTCATTGTCAAGCAACCCAGAGACAGCCCCTGGTGTCATTCATCTGTCGGTTCCACCCATCTCCAGCCGCACCCCCCTCACAGCATATCCCCATCCAAGGCCCCAGACATACCAAATTCTTCATTCCCCTAGCATTCTAAGCACTCTGATACCCCTGTGCCTTTACACATATGCTTCCTGGTGCCTGTGGCATTCTCTTCCCTATCTGGAGAATTCTTTCCATAGATGTCAAAGAGAGCATCTGTCAAAAGGAAGTGGTTCTATGTCATCATTCAAAGCCTGACTTCTCTCTGCTGAGACCTCTGATCACCCCTATACATGTATACTATTTCATGCATTGGGCAGAATTAAATTTACACCCACTGGGAGACCTGTTAAACTCTGCCTATTACAGTCTACTTCTCTACACATTGTCTCTCCAATAAATTGTGAGCTTCTCAAATGTAGGGTTATGTCTGCCATCTCTATATTCCTCCTGCCACAGAAAATGTATGTGGAAGGTATCAAGTGGAATAGAAACACCATTTTCCTGCCATTGAATCTTAGCACATGTTGTTCCCTCAACTCTTCCCATCAATTCAAATAACTGGAGTCTTCTTATTCTATAGGTCTCAGCTTAAATATCACCTCCTGGTAAACCAGTATAAAATAGGTTACTTCCTTCCCACGTAGTACCCTGTTCTTTGTCTCCATAGAATTTTGCATAATTTATAATTTCATGTTCATGGTCTATCTCTCCTCCTTGACTGTAACCTCCATGATACCTAGAAGTGCCTATTTTATTCACCACTGTATGATACAGTGGTGAGGAGGTGGGGTGGGGGAGTAGCTTAATCTGCAACCTTTTTTTTTTTTAAGAAGGAAGCATATCTGGCCCAGAAAAAAAGACAGGTTAATGAGACATTCTTTCTGCACACCCAGCCCTGCCCCACTCTCACCCAAGAGCAGTGGTTCTCTACCTTGTTGCACAGTGGAAATAGCTGGGCAGTTGTTTTTTTTTTAAAGATTTTATTTATTTGACAGAGAGAGACACAACGAGAGAGGGAATACAAGCATGGGGAGTGGGAGAGGGAGAAGCAGGCCTCCCGCTAAACGAGCAGAGAGCCTGATATGGGGCTCGATCCCAGGATGCTGGGATCATGACCTGGGCCGAAGGCAGAGGCTTAACCCACTGAGCCACCCAGGTGCCCCTGGGCAGTTTTAAATATTACTGACGCCTGGGCCCCCTTATCAGGTATCCCGACTGAATTATCAGGGATATTGCCCAGACATGGTGAGGTTCAGATGCTGCCCCGCTGATTCTAATGTACAGCCAGGGCGAGGAGTCACTGCCCTAAAGTGGGGCTTGGTCTTCCAGGTTTTTAATGGCTTTATGGGGATAGGACTGCCAGATCTCTCACCTGAGGTCATTTTTGGCACCTAACAGAGATAAGCCCACACACCTCTGTCCACCTGAGTACCAGCACCTGCGCTCCTTAGAGCAAGTAACATGTAAGATGTGGTAGGTTCTGATGCTCCACCAAGAGGCACCCAATAAACAGATGGGATTGAGTAGGCAGAGCTGGCTTGCTGCAAATAGGAGCTAAGGCAGTTGTTCCCTCAGGAAGCGGCTAAGGAGGCCAGATGGTCATTCAGCTGGGCCTTTATTTCTCCATCCTCAAATGGGTCAAATAAACTTTTCATGGGGCAGGTCTCCAGCCAGGTTCTCCCTGGTCCTGCAGGTGAGAAATGGGACACAAGAGGCACCTAGGTGGCTCAGTTGGTTAGCTGTCTGCCCTCAGCTCAGGTCATGATCTCCAGGTCCAGGGATCGAGTCCGGTGTCAGGCTTCCTGCTATGCAGGGAGTCTGCTTCTCTCTCTTTCTCCCTCTGCCCCTCCTCACTGCTCATTCTCTCTCTCTCTCTCTCTCTCTCTCTCAAATAAATAAATAAATAAATAGCAATGGGACACAAGACTTGTAGCTAATTCTGAATACAGACCTCATTGCTTCAGCACGAGCATTTTTTAAAACATTTTATTTAAATTCAATTAATTAATATATAATGTAATATTGGAACATACAAATTTTTGAGTAGAGAAAAGATGTCATCAGATCTATGTTTAGAAAGATGCTCTGACAGTGGGGTTTTTATTAGTAGTATGATATCTTCCAGTCCACAAACTTTTAGTGCATTTCCTCTTGATGCCAATCACTGATCTAGAGGCAGGAAATTTAAAAAATAAATAAATAAGATACAACCTCTCCTCTTCATAAGCTAGTGGGGAAAATAGGCTGATAAATAGATCACTGTAGACAAGGGGGAAATGGGAAGCCAAGGGTGTGCCCAAAGTATCATGGGTGACCAGGAGGCAATTCCTGAACTAAATCAGAGGGTGGGTGGCACTTGGCTAGGTGGAGGTCAGGAAGACTTCTGAGGCAGAAGGTCAATGTGAACAAAGGCTACTTGAAGATTGGGGATAGCCTGACAGGAAACTACACTGACTGGAGGAAGCTACCAGGTATTGTGAAGTATAATGTATGGAGAAAGGAATCATAATAGCAAATGGCTTACACAGTGCTTACTATGTGGCTGACATGATACTAAGTGTGTGTTTATGTATGTGTGTTCATTTATTTTATGTACCTATGTATGTATGTATTTACCCATTCAGTTCTCATAGCAACCTAATGAAATAAGATTATCACCCCCATTTTACATATGGGAAAACCAGGTCACAGGCAATAAAAGTAACTGCCCCAAATCACATAGCAACTGACAGAGCCAGGATTTATACCAAAGTAGGCTGGCTCCACAGCATATACCCTTTTTTTTTTATTCCTTTTTTTTTCCCATTTCTTTCTTTTCAGCGTAACAGAATTCATAGTTTTTGCACCACACCCAGTGCTCCATGCAATGGGTGCCCTCCATAATACCCACCACCTGGCTCCCCCAACCTCCCACCCCCCCGCCCTTTCAAAACCCTCAGGTTGTTTTTCAGAGTCCATAGTCTCTCATGGTTCATCTCCCCCTCCAATTTCCCTCAATTCCCTTCTCCTCTCCATCTCCCCATGTCCTCCGTGTTATTTGTTATGCTCCGCAAATAAGTGAAACCATATCCACAGCATATACTCTTAATGCCATGTTCCACTAGCTTTTGTGACAGGTCACTGAGCAAGCCATGCTTAAAGAGATTGATGCTATCATGTAACAAAGGAAGCCACTGGATTATTCTGTATCAGAAAGTGGGGCCATCACATGCATACAGAGACAGAATTGATGGAGGAGATTTGAGGGCAGGAATAGCCAGGGAAGATTGGCTATAGAACAGGGAAAAGAAAAGTGTGAATCAGGGCCATTGTTCCACTGGTGAAAAGGAGAAAAAGGAATTGAGAAAAATTCTGGCATTTGAATTAGTGGGACTTTGTGATTGATTAGAATTGTACAGATGGCATGGAGTCAGAATGTCACCCAGAGTTCTAATTTGGATGGAAAATAGAATTGGGGGGAGGGATGATGGACATATTTAGACATGCTGGGTTTGGGGTATCCATGAGCACTCAGTAGGGATAGAGGACAGGCAGCTGGATGTGCTGCTTCCACAATGGCCATGTGGCCAATAGCTTTTGTGAGCATAACAGGGAGGGGGAAGTGAGGACAAATGTTACAAGAGGCCCCACTGTCTATTTCTCTCCATAACTCTAAGTATTTCTCCACAAAATGGGTTATCAGTACCTGTCATTTATCAAACTCTCCAAGGTACTGAAACACTCATTTTTGGCTGCCATTCAGTTATTTCTCTACAACCAAGCAAAGTTAGATTTTCACTTATCAAGCAAGCTCTATTCGTTATTCTAATTTAATTTCTCTGCAACCAGAGTTAGAACTTTCTTTTTTTTTTTAAATGTGAAGTCATTCTGACCTGAAAAACACAATTGCTTCATATCATCATGACAGGTCAATTTCAGAACCCAAGAGGTGATAGAATAACTTTCAGGCTCATTTCTGAGAGGTGAACCTCAGTCCAGCAGTCTGGGGCCTCTCGGGCAGTTTGCTGAAGCGGTGAAACTCCTCTTACTGCTGCTATGCAGATTCAGGTCAGAACACTGTAGCCAACGAAATAGCCCCAGAATACCGACTGCCTCCTGGTTTCTCTCTAGCTTCCTCAGCTCAGCTGAAGATGAGAAAAGCAGCTTCCCCACTTGCAGGAGACATGGCTATCCATGTGCTCCATTTCCAAAATCTACACCCAAGGAATCCACTTCTTTCTGATGTGGTCTCCAGTCAGCTCGGTCACTCCATTTCGTCTCCACCCTTCACCCTCTTAGTCCCCACCCATCATAGCAGGAGCACAAACTAACATCAATCACGGCATTGAAAGCCATGCTATCCCACCTAGTACCACGGAACTTTATCATTGGTTCAGCCTGACATTGCCCTCATCCATTTGCATTTACAAACAGATGTAAGACATCTCAAGATGGTGGAGAAAGCTAATATTCTGTTGAGGGGATGTTGGAATGACTCGTTATCAATGCAATAACTTCCATAGGGTAGCAAAGTGTCCAGCCTCCAGGGGTCTCAACAAGAGGGAAGTGTTGAGCTTCTGGGGAGCTACTTCAAAGAGAGCTAACTCAGCTGAGTGGACACCCTTTGTCCCTACACCCTTTCTTTTTTTCCTACTGGCATGTTGATGTGACAGATGTGACAGCTGGAGCTCCTCAGCCTTAGCTACTGACCTTCAGACTTCTTTTAAAATTCAGACAATAACCTGATAATGTGTTTAAGCCACAGTATTTGAATTTTGGTTCCTAGTGGCTTTGCTACTGTGATTTCCCCCTGAGACTAGAAAGTAAGAAGACCTAGAATGGCCTTCCCCAGCCTTAGCAGATACTTCTTTGGGAACATCCACTAAGCACGACATTGAAATTACTGTTATATGTGTTTATCTTCCGCCCTAGAGTGAGCTCTTTAAAGGCAAACACTCTTGTTGTATTCATGATTAAGGAGCAGCACCGAGCACAGACCTGGCACAAGGCAAGAACTGTGCAAAAGTATGTTGAATAAATAAGTGGAAGGTGCACTGGGGATCTTGTGTTAATGACCGAATCTCTGGAATTAGCTAACTGATGAAGTTATGCACCATCAGTCTTATATGTAGGATGCCAGTATTTTAATCAAAATGCAAAATGCACCAGGCTTCATTGTCTCCACAGAGTGGTTGCTGAATTGATGCCTCCTTAAGGTGAGAAGGAACCCTTCCTGAGCATTAAAATATTCCACCATGATTAGTCAACTCAACAAAAAATCATGGTATTTCCTGAGGATCTTCTAGTGCTTGATAATTAACCCTGACATCTGCTTTGTGTGTTCAATGTCTTCGTTGCCCCATTTTACTGGTAAGAAGCCTGAGGTCCAGAGGGTGAAGTGAGGTCATGTACCATTCCACAGTAAGGCAGGGATCTGAGCCAGACTGTGTCCACACTACTTCTACATTACCTCGCTTCCTTTCTACTTCACAGCAGTTTTAGTACTGAGGCTGAGATAACTCAGTGCCAAAAGAGAAAACACCACTGCACAGAAGGAGGCCTATGCCTCCCACCCTATGATCTCAAGGCTCTTTTAGCCCCAAACAAAGAAGTGATAAAAAGGGAGGGAAAAGGGCCATGAGTCACTGGCAGTCTGAAGTCCCAGAGTTCCTCCTAAGACCTGAAAACATGTGCAATTGCCTAAATTAAAATCAATATGCTGCTTGGCTGGAAGGCTGCACAATTGTTTTTGAAGCTGGGTATATTATGTTCTAAATGTTTAATCTGGCAGAGGCCATAAAGACGAGTTCCAGGCCATTTGGAGCTTTTATTGCGACAAGATGGTCTGGGTGTCCGCTAAAAAAAAAAAAAAAAAAAGAAATCCCAACAGAGTGGCACAGACAAATTGATCTGGTTCTGAGCTAGGCATCAGTTTGGGGTGAAAGAGACTCCTTTGTTGATAAGAGAAAAGCAATGATAAAAGCAAAATGGTCAGCCGTCAGACCTTACTTTCTAATGCTTGGGGAGGCTTCCCTGAGATGGCAAAGAAATCAATATGTCTCCAGCGGACGTGTTGATTCGTGGCGCCAGTCAGTCAACAAAGGCAATCCTACCTTCCAGATGTTAACAGAGTACCATTTAGCATGCACAAGTCTGATGCCCTGCGTGCCCAGGAGGGTAGATCCTCCCAACCCAGAGCCTGCGCTGAAATAAACACACATAGAGTCCCCCTAAGGAATCCTCCTTTTGAAGGCTTCCTGGCTGGGGGGAAAAGTCTAGGATAGGGGTTAAATGTTCAGGCTTAAGTGTTAGATGTAAACTCAGATTCTAGCTCTTCCACCTACTCAGTACATCTCCCTTTGTAACCTGTCTGGCTAGGCCTCTATTTCCTCAGCTAGTGGATCCTTGTAGGAATAGGAGTACTGGTCTACCAGCAGTGATGTGAGAATTAAAGAAGATAATCACCGGTACAGTCTTCGGTGTATAGTAAGTGTTGAATAAGTGTTACCTATTAGTATTAAGGTTCTCAGTATGTAAAAAAGCATGGACCAGGCACAGCAACATTTAAATGCCATAAAAAGCCAAGACTTGGCCTCTCTTTTTCATACTACAGGCATTAGGTACATTCTTGGCAACAGACAGTATCTGCCATCTCTCGGTTACTATTATGCCAAGGGTATGGCATTAGGATTGCAGAGCAGAGCAGAGCTTGAGCCTTGAAGCAAACTCACTGAAGTGTACTCAGGGTTTATCAGATTGAATCCTCCTTCTGGAAATATCCCCAGGGCATGAAGGCCATCACAGATTGTATACTTATTACATGCCAGATGCAGTATCAAGCACTTTCCAGCTACTCACACTGATTTCTTACAATTCTGTGAACAAACAGAGACACAGAGAGGTTGGAAAATTTGTCCACAGTCACACAGCAATCTTGGAAGGAGGCAAAAATCATGGTTTTTCCAAATTTGGGTTTCTAAATCCAGTATTTTTTCCACAATATAACAGCTGTGCTTTTATTTATAGAAATATAAATAAGATTGCAATGGATATGTTTAGCTTGCTTATGAAAGCCAACAGTTTTTAAGACTCTATAAAATTGCTTTAATTTAACCCATCTGTCTACAGAAACTTACTGCAATAATTACAAATGTTGTTACCTATTCATTTAAAGAACAAATATGCAAATTGTAATACTGTGCTATGCCAATAGTGTGCATCAGCTAGTTTTTCAGTAAAGAAATATCACCCTGTAGGAGAAGATTACTTCCATAGAAAAGTGGGTTCAAATCCTGGCTCTACCATGCAGTAGTTCTGTGGCTTTGGACAAGCTCCTTAACTTCACTGAACCTCTATTTCCTCATACATAAAAGGCAGTTTTTAATACTAATTCCAGGGCCACTGCAACAATTACATAGATAATATATATAAGGTACCAGTGTCTGGTACTACTAAATAATGGGAAACTATAATTATTCCTGGGAAATAACCCTTCTTTAAAATATTCTCTGATTCAGAGATATTACTGTTCAAATAAGCAAATTTCACTAGCACAGAAGTCTGATAAGCCAGCAATTCCATTTCCAGGATTTCAGCCCAAGGAAATGCTCATAACTGCAGAGAAAGATGTGTGTGTGTGTGTGTGTGTGTGTGTGTGTGTGTGTGTGATGATATGAATTACAGAATTCTGTGCTCGCTTTGGCAGCACATATACTAAAATTGAATTACAGAATTCTTCATAATAGTGGGAAATGGGAAATAATCTATATATCTATCAAAAGAAGAATGGCTACATAAAATTATGATTTATCTATATCAGGACAAACTTCTTCTGTATAGAGCCTGAGAGCAAATATTTTCAGCTTTTGTGGGCCATGCAGCCTGTGACACTGCTCAGTGTTGCTGTTGTAGTAATAAATCAACCACAGACAAAAGTTAAAATAATGGACCTGGACATGTCTCAAAATAAAACAAAACAAAACTGTATTTAGAAAAATAGATGGATGGCCACGTTTGGCTTCAGTGTTTTCCAACCTCTGGTATATATGGCTGAATACTATACAACTATTAAAAATAATAATAATCAAGTAGACTGGCATGTATTAGGACAGAAAGATATCCACAAGGACTCCTACAAATCATAAGAAAAAAGTAAACATGGGGGCGCCTGGGTGGCTCAGATGGTTAAGCCTCTGCCTTCGGCTCAGGTCATGATCTCAGGGTCCTGGGATGGAGCCCCGCATCCACTCTCTGCTCAGCAGGGAGCCTGCTTCTCCCTCTCTCTCTGCCTGCCTCTCTGCCTACTTGTGATCTCTCTCTCTCTCTCTCTCTCTGTGTTAAATAAATAAATAAAATCTTAAAAAAAAAGAAAGAAAAGGGTAAACAACACAAAAATTGGGGAGAGAATATGAACAGGCAACTCATAAAAGATAAAATTCAAATAGCCAGTTTAAAAAGTTGCTCAACAAATAAATAAATAAATAAATAAATAAAATAAAAAGTTGCTCAACTAATTAACTTTTCCAAATCCAAACTGAAACAAGAAGATTCTATTTGTACTCACGATATCTGCAAAACTCAAAACGCTGACAAAATCAAGGGTTGGTGATACTGTAGAGACAAGAGTACTCTGATGCACTGTTAAACAAATATAAATGAGGACAATCACTTTGAAAATTTCTTTGGCAGAGTCCACTAAAACTGTAAATGTGCATATCCTATGACCCAGCATTTCTCCTTCTAGGTCTATACCCCAGAGAACCATGTTTACATGTGTTCAAAAAGATTGAATAAGGAAACTAATTGAAGCATTATAATAGCAAGAAAACGAAAATAACCTAAGGATCCCCAATAATGGAATGGACAAATATAATGCAATACATTCATGTGACAAAGTACAATTCAGCAGTTAAGAGCTGTAAACCAAATCTATGTTTATAAATATAGGTAGATCTCAGAAATACAATGCCAATTTTCAGAACAATCCTTACAGTATGATACAATTTAGGTAAGAATTGGATACAAACAACAAACCATATGCTTGTTACAGGTATATGTACATGTATATAAAGGCACTTATTTATTTTTATTTAAATTCGATTTAGTTAACATATAGTGTATTATTAATTTCAGGAGTGGCATGCAGTGATTCATCATTTGCATATAACACCCAGTGTTCACCACAAGTGCCCTCATTAATGCCCATCAGCCATTTACCCTACCTATCACCTGCATTCCCTCCAAAAACCCTGTTTGCTCTCTAAAGAGTCTCTTATGGTTTGCCTCCTTCTGTTTTTATCTTATTTTATTTTTCCTTACTTTCCCTTATGTTCATCTGTTTTGTTTCTTAAATTCCACATGAGTGAAATCATATGGTATTTGTCTTTCTCTGACTGACTTATTTCACTTAGTGTAATACCCTCTAGTTCCATCCACATTGTTGCAAATGGCAAGATTTCATTCTTTTTGATGGGCAAGTAATATTCCTGTGTGTGTGTGTGTGTGTGCGCACCACATTTTTATTCATTTATCTGTCTATGGACATCTGGGTTCTTTCCATATGTTAGCTGTCATTGACATTGTTGCTATAAACATTGGGGTATTTAAAGAAATATTTGGAAGGATATTCACTAAACTCAAAAAGTAGTTAACTTGAAGCATAGGAGAGAAGACCAGAATTAGAAGTGGTAGATCAAGAAGACTTTAGCTTTACCCATAATGTTCCACCTTTTTAAAAAGAAATAATTATGTATTATCTTGTAAATGAAATAAATTTTCAATAAATAAATAAATTTTCAATTAATTTCAAGTGTTCCTGATACAACCACAGGGAAACTAAACTCTAGAAAACAAACTGAGGACTTCTGGAGGGGAGGTGGGTGGAGGAGAGGGGCAACTGAGTGATGGGCATTAAGGAAGGCCCTTGGTGTAATGAGCACTGGGTATTATGTACAACTGATGAATCACTAAATTCTAATTCTGAAACTAATAATTTTTTAAAAATTCATGATATATTAAATGAATATCAAGTTACAAAACCATATATACTGTATGATTGCATTTTATTTTTTAAATTTTTACAAGTTGTTTTTGTGTGTGTTTGTGTATGTGTGTGTCTATCCATTTGTCTGTCTGGAAAGGTATATACCAAATAGTTAACAGGTTTATACAATTGTGGAAAGGGAACTAATGAAAGGGAACTATGAAAGAATAATATATTAGTCTTCTCCGGCTGTCATAACAAAAAACCACCAGGTAAGTGGTTTAAACAACAGAGATTTATTTCTCAAAGTTCTGGAGGCTGTAAACAGACCCAGGTGCTTGCAAATTTGATTTCTGGTGAGGGCTTTCTTCCTGGCTTGTAGATACCCACCTCCTTGCTGTGTCCTCACGTGGCCTTTTCCTCAATGTGTTCCCCAAAGAGGAGGAAGAGAGAGGAGGGGGTCAAAGGGGACAAGCCCTAAGAACCCTAATCCTCTCTGATCAGGGCCCCACCCTTATGACCCCATTTTAACCTTAATTAACCTTGGAAGCCCTTTTTCTCAAATACAGCTATACTGGGGGCTGGAGCTTCAATATATGAATTTTGAGGCAACACAAATATCAGTTCATAACAGATATTTCCCTCTGTTAATGAGGAAGTATAGTGTGGAGCTCATAACTGCAGTTGGAGTTGGCTAGATTCTCGCCCTACCTGTGCCACCTCAGAACAGCATGGCCATGTGAAAGTCAACCTCAGTTTCTTCATCTGAAAAGTCAGGATAATACTGTTACTTAATATGGTGGTTACTGTGTGCCAGGCACTCTTATAAGTACTTGATTTACTCTCTCTATCCCTCTCTCTCAGTTCAACCTATGAGGTAGGATCATACCGCCATTTCAGAGATGAGGAAACTGAGATGCAAAGAAATCAGTGACTTGCCCAAATTCTAATGCTAGAATGTGGCAGACTTGGTTCAAGAGACCATAATCTCAAGTCATAAGCAGTACTCTAAATGTAAATGTAAACTCTAAATGTAAGTTATTGTTTTCATTTTAAGTAATATGTACAAATATGTATAAGTTTTTTGTGTAAGTTTTATAATCCTTGAATTTTATAACTTAGAATATATTTATGTATATATGTATACCTATGTGTATATGTGTATGTGTGTGTATATATGTAGTATTAGTTTCTTATTGCTGCTATAACAAATTACCAACAAACTTAGTGCTTAAAACAATAATAATTTATTTTTAACAGTTAAAGAGGTCAGAAGTCTAAAACCAAGACGGTGGCAAGGCTGTATTCCTTCTGGGGGATTCAAAGAAGTATCCATTCCCTTGCCCCCACTAGCTCCTAGAGGTTGCCTATACTCCTGACTCATGTTCCCTTTCTCCACCTTCAAAGTGTATCATTCCCACCTCTGGCTCCATTACCACGTCTCCTTTTACTGACTCTAACTCCTCCTCTTACAAGGAGGTCCCTCTTACAAGGACTTGGTCATTATGTTGGGCCCACCCAGATAATCCAAGAAACTCTCCCTACCTCAGAATCCTTTAATTAATCATAACTGCAAAGACTTTTTGCTATATAAGGTAACATATTCACAGATTCTCAGAATTAGCATATGGTCATCTTTGGGGGCCATGTATCAAACAGAACACACACACACACACACACACATTCACACACACATTCACACACACACACACATTCACACAGTGTTTAATGGAGGAAATCTGATCTATTAACCACACATTATACATATATATGTATACTGACTAATAGCACATTTGCCTTCACAGCACATTAAACACACACTGTATTTCCATTTATATAGTTTTTTTAACAGTAGAAATCTGAGGTCAGGACAAGGGAATCTGACTAAGCCTCCTGCTCCAGAGATGAGGGCCGCACGAGGTCAGGTGTCATGTCCGTCCACATGTTGGGAATCACTGATCTAGTCCAGCACAGTATGTTAGGAAAAAAGTGGTGATTAACTGGACACACAAGTCTCCAGAGCCCCAGAGCACTGCAGATATTTGCTCTGGGACAGCAAAGCAACTTGAAGAGCCCGCTTCTACCCGTGGGTCAGAAAAACATATCCAGATAGAATCAAAGGGCCACTTGTCCAAACTGGTCCCAGGGCTGGGTCTGCATGAGGTTTGACACAGCTCTCTGACACCTCCTTGCTTGGGCTTTGACAATGTCTCCTAAAATAGCTGTACTCTAACCAACCTAAGTACTAAACCTTCTGCTCCAGGAAAGAAGAGAGCATTGTGGTTTCCTTGAAAAATCCTTGCATCTGGTGTTCGGCTGTAAGAGCCTCAATGGTGCCACTAAGCTGATTCTGTTTCTTCTTGAAAACACTCCCCACACAATTCCATGCATTTTAATTTCCAGTCAGCAATGCTCTGTCAAGGTAACCACGGTGCTGCTGAGTGACAAGTCTCAGCTGCTGCTGTATGGACCCTCAATTATCTCCTGGCTGAGTCTGTTTCAAGAGACCATCTAGAGTTCTAAGTTATACATATTTCCTCCCAAGCCCATTGTACAGCTAGCCTGTCCCAGCTCCCACCATGTGTGAGCCCCACCAGGACATTCCTTTGCTTTGACCTTGGTCTGTGCCAGACACTTTCCCAGTAGTTAGAGATAAATATGGTAGCTTGATAGATATGGTCAACTCCCAAACTACCACTCTAGCTGCACTGCACAAATGAATCTAGACCACAACAGAAAGGCATAGGGGGAAGGTTAGAGGCCAGAGGATCCAGTCTCTCTGCATGCCTTGCTGCTGCCATTTGGTCAAGGGAGAGGCAGGTTACCTCCAAGCGCCCTATGGAGAGAGAGCATCAACTGGATTGACACAATGTCCCTGTCACTAACCCTGTCACCACATCCTATGCAAGCCACTTCTACTCACTTATCAGAGTCTGTGTGTCCTTTATCAGACCAGCTTATGGGTCTGATAACAGCCCACAGCACTGGCCTTTATCAGACCAGTTTATGGGCCTGATAACAGCTCACGGCACTGTCATTTGCATTTATTACAGATTGTCATTAAGATTTCTTCTAGCTCAAAAAAATCTACATTTTATTGAGGTAAGCTCTGAATTACATATGGAAAAAATGAACCAAGCCATGATTTTTTTTTTAATTAAAATTACTTTAAAATGAAAAGTTTGTATACTTGACAATTTTCAGGGTCAAGATTGTAATTTGTTTATGTCTTCCATTCATTCATTTTTACACAAATCTTTGAAAGGAAATGGGTCTTGAAAACTGACACATGGTATTTTTTTTATTTAAAGATTTTTATTTATTTATTTGACAGAGAGAGATCACAAGTAGGCAGAGAGGCGGCGGGGGGTGGGGATGGGGGGAAAAGCAGGCTCCCTGCTGAGCAGAGAGCCCGATGCGGGACTCAATCCCAGGACCTGGGATCATGATCCGAGCCGAAGGCAGAGGCTTTAACCCGCTGAGCCACCCAGGCGCCCCGACAAATGGTATATTTTATCTGAGTCAAGTTGGAATCCTATCTTGTAAGACATACATAACTCTTGGCACTATGAGCCATATGGCTGAGAGGTTTTCCTCCTTATTTTAAATATGACTTATGTCTATCAAATGTAACAAAGTTCACAGGCTTAAGGCGCACAGAAAAGAGAAGGAAAGACTATGCATTGAGTAAAGGGAAAAGCCTATTGAGCCTATTATCTGTCAGGTATTGTAATGGACATTTTCTGTGAGACAGATGTCACCCCTAAATTTCAAACAAGGAAACACATTCAGAGATGTTACATAAGTGACCCAGGTCACACTGCTAATTATGTGGATGTTGGGATTCATAATCTGTCTCTAAATTCCATGCTAATGTTTTTACATTGTGGTGCCTCTCCAGCACGTTAAAGCAGGATAAGTTTTCAAACAACCACAGAGAAGAGGGTGTTGGACGTTACCATAAAATCTGCAAGTGAGCAATATAAAAGATTATGACAAATAAAGTTAGTTAGTCATAAGCCTGAGCTTTAGTTCTCTCAACAGTTCACTGGACATTTCTGAATGTATTACTCTAGGGAGAGACTCTAAACTCATAAGTATATTCTTGGAATTTGGTGTGGAAACCCGGTCAAGATTCCATTTCTTACCCCAAAATGCCCAGAGGTCTTTCATGCCTCTCATTATTCTGTTTCTCATTCTCTATTCCTTTCTCCTATAAACTACACAGGACCAGGCTATGCCCTTCAGAGTCCTGATAGTCTGGAGGATGGTGGTATCACAGGTGCCAGTGAGGAGATTGGCAATGACTCGTGATTAGATGGTCTCATCCCCAAGGAGGTACCAGGCACTAGGACAAGCCATGTTTCTGTGGCTTATTGGTAATGGCTGTGTTTCACTTATACTCCACACTTACACTGCAGCCTTCATGGAACTTATGGTACTACAAAGAATTCAGTATTACAAAGAATGGTCCTACTCTCTTTTCTACACTACTGTGTCTTTGATTCTGTCCAAAATTGTTACATTTATTATTATAGAGCATCTTTAGAAAGAGAAAGAAAAAAAACTCATGCAAATAGCTTATAGTGTTAAGAGGAGTGCCATCTCTCACATGATAGGGATTCAAATTGACTCTAGATCAAGGTTTCTTCACTTTGGCACTATTGCCATTTTGAGCCAGATCATTCTCAGTAAGAGTTACAAAGCAGAGTGGTCTTCCAATCCTAAACCTCTTCCCCTAGCTAAGTTCTACTCATCCTTCAGGTTCCTGCTTAAACATCACTTTCTGTGATAGTCTTCCCAGCCTTCCTTAATTCTGGTGCTTCCCTCCAGTGTGCTTCCAAGGCACCCCACTGAATGGTGTTGTAACGGTCCATTTACTTAGATGGTGTAGCAGAGAATTTACATAATGTTCTGATCCAGTCTCTTCTATCTGTTGTTTTCCCAGTCCAATTCCTCATTCGTTGTTTTTGTTCTCCTACAGCATCTTCGCCAAACTGTCATCAAGTCTCTACGCTCACACCTTCATTTTTTAAAGAGCTTTTATTTATTTATTTGACAGAGACACAGTCAGAGAGAAAACACAAGCAGAGAGAGTGAGGGAGGGAGAAGCAGGCTTCCCACTGAGCAGGGAGCCCGATGCGGGGCTTGATCCCAAGACCCTGGGATCATGACGTGAGCGGAAGGCAGATGCGTAACAACTGAGCCACCCAGGCGCCCCTACATTCACACCTTCAATAATGAACCCACTACATTTTAAGATCTTCATCTTATTGCTGAAGAGTTCAAAGTGTACCCTAATAGTAACTCCCAATCTTTCTTCTTATAATTTCCTCTTGGCCCTGGCTTTACCACCAGAGGCCACTTTCAGAATGACAGATAGATGTAAGCAGCTCAGAATTATTTAACATTCCCAACCCAGACTGACCTCTGCCAACCACTCAATCTTTCCTGTATTCACATCTCCTTGACTGGTCAGTTGTGTATTTTCAGGGAATACAGATTCCTGCTTTCTGAATGAGAGATGTGTGATAAGAAAGGTAAACCACAGGAGGGATAAATAAATCTCTTCCAGGCCCAGCCTAGAAAGTTGGGTCTGGGTCCCAGGGAGACTCAGGAGCAGACGATCAGCTATGCAATATCTGGAGTCAGAAGCCCCCCTGCTCCTGCACATGGTTTTGTGAATGCTCTTGAGATACCAAAGAGAGACAAATCCTGCATATACTTTGGGGAGTCCAAATGTATATACCAAGCCTCAAACCCTGTCATTTGCCCAATACAGGTGTTACTGACTGAATGTTTGCATCCCCCTCAAAATTCACAGGTTGAAACCCAACCCCCAACATGATGGTATTTGGAGATGGGGCCTTTGGGAGGTAACTAGGGTTAGAGTAGGTTGTGATGGTGAATCCCTCATGAGGGGAATAGTGGCCTTCTAAGAAGAGAAGAGGAGAGAGATCTAAACATGCTTGCACTGAGGAAAGGCCATGTGAGGACACAGTGAGAAGGTGGGCACCGGTGACCCAGGATGAGAGCTCTCACCAAGAACCAAACTGGCTAGCACCTTGATCATGGACTTGTCAGCCTCCAGAACTGTGAGAAATAAACTTCTGCGGTGTAAGTCATCCAGAGTATGGTATTTTGTTATGGCAGCCTGGGCAGACTAATACACAGCAGGCAACCCAGAAAGAAGTCCACGCACACAAAGGACATGGAGGAAAGTGCTGGTGTCAGCTTTCTCACCTCAAGGTTCTCACTAAGCCCGAAAGCAGCCCTCCCTCACAAACCCAGGCTGCTCAAGGAAACACATTTCTCTCCCCAGAGGATGGCTCCCCTGGTACCAAGCCAGGCTCTTTGCTCTCCCCAAAGCCAACTTCAGATCTCCCAGCACTTGTACCCCAGAGGTTCCCACCATTCCTCAGAAAGGAGCAGTTACATTTGCATCTAGCCAGCAGCACCCTTACTGCTTAAATGTGATTTCAGGGTCTCCCATGGAACAAAGGCTTGTCTTTCCCAGGTGCTCCTGTCTCCAATCTCACTTCCCCTAAAGCATTCTCCACACTGCTGCCAAAAGGGTCTTTCTAGAACACAAATATAATCTTGCTACTCCCCTGCTTATAGCTTGACTGCTTTAGAGTTAAATCTAAACTCCTTTCTCAAACTGCCCATAACCTCTCCCTGGGAGTCATGGCTGACTACTCACCACTTGGCCCCCAAGTCATATGTCCCACATATCTGGGAGTTCCCCAAAGGTCCACACCCCCTTGGTATACCCTTGTCTGTGCCAATCCCTCTGCCTGGGATGGCCCCTTCCCCCACCCTCATCCCCTCTCTGGGGACGATTCTGTGACCAGCTCACCCCACTCCATATCCACCAGGCTGAATTAGTGGTCCCTTCTCTACATTTCTACACCTCATATGTTTGCCTCAAATACAGGCAACACATCACAGACTTCTGTATCTGTCCTTTAAATTGCTTATTTCTCCCCTTTACCTGTAAGCCAGGACAATCATTAGTCTTTCCTTGTAGCCCTCCTACTCAGTACAGAGCTTGTCACATAACTGGTGCTTATATATGGTTTTTGAATGAATGCATGAATGAATAAGTGGCCTATAATGATTGAAAAAATGAGTAGTCTCACCATTATGGCAATTCTAAAAGCTACAACTAGGACATGACCTGGTTAATGCGATATTAACCTCTCCCATATATCCCCAAATCCATAAACCACTGTCAATGTCCAAGCTGGTGACTGTTAGCCACATGTGGTCTTTAAGTTATACTAAAATTAAGTAAAATATTAGTTCCTGGGTCACACTAACCACTAGTGGCTATCTTGCTGGACAGCGCAGATATAGAACATTTTTATCATCATAGAAAGTTCTATTAGACAATCCTGGTCTAGAACAAAGCATATGAATTGGGGGTACAAAGTAGAGAATACATATACCTTCAGCCTCAGGGAGATCAACATCTAACCTAGTTGATTCTGGCTCATCAGAAATTAGCCAAGCATTTCTGTATTACCTATGGCTCTGAATATTCATTTTTGTGTGTATGTAAATTATTTCTCTGTTATGATAAAGTAAACAATTATTTTAAAATTTCTTGCTCCTTAAAATTATCCTTTTTTTTTATAATTGCCATATGGCTCACTGATTTACAAGGGTGTTAAGAGACTTAATTAATGTTTATTTAGAGCTTTGCCTGTCAAGGTTGTTATTAGAGGATCCACGGAGATTTTGCTGGTAACAAAAAGTTTGGTGGAAAACCCTAGCTTATTTGAATAGAGGCATGCAAACAACAGAGAGAATTCTCTAGTCAGATTTAATTTATCACTTTCCTTTATCAACTATTTATTGAGCATGTACCATGTGTTTGGCAGTGAAAAGCAGAAGGAAAATGTGGCTCCTGCTGGAAACTAGTCATTACTTCCTAGTAATGGGATCCTTAGCATCCATCAAAATTGCTATCATGGGAGTGAAGCTATATGGAGATGAAATGTAGATGTGGAGAGTACTGGCTGGTGGCTCAGGCTAACCCTGCCTTGATGGGGTCACCATAACCCTGGTTGTTAGCTGTGTGGATCCAGAACTGAATTATGCCCATATACCTAAAAGGACCATCATCATCATCATTATCACCATCATAATCATCATCAACATCATCGTCATGATAATCACTAACACTTAGATAATATTGCTATGTGCCAGGCACTGTCTAAGCCATAAGTCATACATATATCACTTATTAATCAATTACTTGCCAAATGTGATAGCATTTCTCAGTGACCTAACACTAGTGTTTGCATCTGTTCCAGAATCAGAGTACTTTGGGAACCTGTTTTAGAAGTCCAGAGATTGCTTGTTGGGCTTTGACTACTATAGAATGCAAGAGATATCTAGCACCCCCACCTAACCCTACCCAATTTACTTAGTTCTTAGAGCAGCGCAGAGTTCTTCCACTTCTTCCAGCTTCTCGACACACCGGATTAGTCAAGGTGCTTACTTGGCCCAAATGGGCCATTGCCTCCTCCTTAGGATACATAACCTGGGACAGGAGAAAGGTCAGTGAGTCCCCCAGCAGTGGTGAAGGCTATAAGGCAAAACTTAGAAGTTATAGAAGTCTCCACCATTTGGAGAAAGTGTGTAGAAAGAGAGGCAGAAACCAGTCCATGGGAGAAACAAGAAAAGTCTTAGCCATGTTCAAGCTCCTGGTCCCCTTGTGTCCTGAGCCCAACTTCATCTCTGAACCTCCTATCAGTGTATAGCTTTCATCTTTTCCTTGGATTCCAAGCCAATAAATCTCTTTTGACTACAGGTTATTCAAGTTTAATTCCTTTCACTTACAACCAAAACAGTGTTGACACAGATGCCCTCAACATAATGGTCCAGCCCCTTGGCACAGAGCAAAGGCCCCTGCCTGACCTGAACCCCACCTTTCTCACCAATATCATGTCCTGCCACCCTCCCTCTCTCAGTGTCCAGATACACCATGCTCACTCTCTCCTCAGGACTTCTTGCCTAACTCTCAACCAGAAGCCCAAAGATGATAGGGGCTGTATCTGTTTTGTTCACTTCTTTATTCCCAGAGATGAGTAAAGTGTCTGTCATTCCATTGAGACCCAATGAATATTTGTGGAATGACTTTGTGAGTCAATACATCAACAGAAACTAAAGAGTCCTGAAGAATATTTTCACCCAACCACTGTGAGTTCCTGAGGAACATCCCTGCCTGAAACAGGAGCACTTCTCTAGGTCAAGAACACTGTCTCCCAGATTTTCAGACCCTCTGCCCTGGACAATGCTGGGCACTCAGTGACAAGTCTGGCCATAAGAAAGTTCCCCTGAACTCTCACTGCAGACCAGCCTTCGCTATCCGCAAACCTCCTTCAAGCATTGACCCGCAGTTGAGTTTCAGCTGAAGGCAAGTTAATGCACATACTGGTGGGAGATGCTCCATTTGGCTGCGGCTTGATAGCCTCGGTACTCCTACACTCCTTTTTACTGACTGCCTTTTACTAACTTCCCATTTTATGAACTCTTGGGACATTTCTATAGAGAGCTGATCTCATTCTATGACATTTTTATTCCTCCTAATTTCACTCGTAGGACGAAGGTAAACTTGACTTAAAGTTAAGGGGTTTCCATGCCTGTTATCACTCATAACCGGGATCCCTATCATTGAAATTACTAACGTAGCCACTGAGGCAGCCACAGCACAGGGGTGGGGCCGGCTCCCCCAGCAGCGCCATGACCACAGGGCCAGTAGCAACAGCAAACTCCAGGCAGGGTGGACAGTAACAGTTCACTGAGATCTTTTTTTTCTTCTTCATCATTTAAATCCACATAGACCTCTTTTATCAATTCCCTCCCTCTTTGTTCCCTGCCCCCCCCCTCTTCACTTCCCTGTGCTCTCAAGAGCACTGCATTGGAGGCTGCTGGGGATCAGAAAAGAGGAAAAGATAAAAAGAAGGAGAGGTGACAAGAGAAGGTTGTCCAATCTCTCCTCCTCTCTCCCTCAAGTACTCCCTTTCCCGTGGTCCTAACCCTCTCCTCTTGCCCCGAAGTCCTCTTTAAGCAGGCTGGCACCTAGCCCCAGCCTGCCCTCCAGTGTCCTGCTTTGATGGCGGATTCTTGGGCTGTGCCGCTGACAGTGTGGATCCCTTGGCTGGCTGCCAGCGTGTTCCACTTCTCATTACTTTTCTCAGTGCAATTCATCTTCCTGTGATTGGAGACAATTAGGATGCCAACAAATGGCTGGCCCAGCCCTGTTTGGCAGTTACAAAACCACAAACAAGTGTGCACTGCCCCATCGGAAGCAAGTAAATTGCTAATGAGGAGGATTAATTACAAAGTGAAGGTAACCCCAGAATGGCCCCTCACTGCATTTCACCCACTGCTGGAGAGAGGCCGGGCACCAAAGCCTTGGCTGCAAGGACCAAAATAACGGCACAGGGGCCCTTTTGGAGAGAGGATTGCCACGCCCTATTTATGGGAACAGAAAGGAGATGGGGAGGGTTACTGTTCTCCCATCCCTGAGAACCTTGTAGCATAATTCCTCAAGGTCATTCTAATAGCAGAGGAATCAGATGCTCTAGGCCCCTTGGTTAATTTGCCATTCTCTTCCTCCTCATGTGCCCTTGAATGACTCATGGATTTGAGTCCTTACTTACGTTTCCTGCTTCAACACACTGAAATACATCTGGTGGTGGGGGCGGGGAAGGAGGTCTTCGATGTTATTCTATTCTCCCACACCTCTTTGTGGATTGTGCCCTAAAGAACCACCAACCAGTCATACTGAGGATCCTGGGGAAAAGCAGCATATGAGAATCCATCCAGCACCATCTGTGAATCCTAGCCAGATCTTTTTCAACAAGCCATATCTGTGCTACCTTAAAGTTTTCCCTTCCATACCTTTCTATAAAAACCTAGGCAAGAGCAGCTCCAATACTTTCTCCCTCTTCAAGTTGCCACAAGTTATGGCAAGCATGATTTTTTATGTCATGAATGGGAAGACAAGTCCCACCATCAGAAACTGGAAAAATTGGGAAAGAATCTTTATTCTGAGCATGAGATGAATTGGGTATGTGGCTCAGAGTTAAGGCCAGAAAATATGAAGTGACTGGAAGTCCATTTGTAAATGGGAGAAATTCCAACTGGTTGCAGGAATCTACCCAGGTCTTAGCTCCTAAGCATCTTTTGAGAGTCTTCCTGTGTCTTATAGGGGGTAAAAGTCATCTTCTCCAGTTCACTTTTGTCCATTCCCCTCTCACACATTGACAAAATGAGACTAATCACTACACAAAGTTTTACTTCTTTTTAATCCTCCAAAACTATCCCCTCCTCCAATGTTTGCTATACTTATGATTGAATAATAACATACCAGTACTAATAAATGAATAAGAGCATGTCCATTTTCATTAAAGCCCAAGAAGTGTACTTTTCTAAAATACTATAATGGTAATCTATTAGCAGGAATCTGAGGATCCCACCAAATTTCCCTTTCATTCCTCATTTTTAGTTTGCAATATAGACTTAGTCCCTTCTCCCACAAAAATATGACATCTGGACTTGTAAGAAAATTATTTATATATTTCAGTTATCTACAATCTAAACTCTTCTACTGGTAGAAAGTTAATTCAATATAAAAAAAAGTTTTAATAGGTAAGGACCAGTGAGTGTACAGTACAATGTAAGGAGTGGCAAAGAATGAGGCTGATGAGGTAAGCATAGACCAAATAATGAAGGCTGAATGATTGTGCTCTGTCCCATAGACAAGTATTATACTTAACATTTTTTCTGTAGACAAATGATGATGCTGTTCAGATGCACACTGCCAAAGGCATACCCAGATTCACACATGATTCCCCAACTACCTTCTATAAATTCCCCTTTTCACTCTCCATCAAGGAATACCTCACCATGAAAGTGATTTAGGATAATGTTATTGTAGAAATAATTGTATCCACTATAATATTGAAATAGATAAATCATTCACAATCTTTAGGACTTTAACTCATTACCAACAAGTTTCTGACAACATGCAGAGATTTCTACCTATTTTTGTTCACTGATGTATCCTCCCCAAATACCTTCAACAGTAACTGATACATAATAAATGCTCAATAAATACTTGTTGGATGGCTGATGGATGGATGGATGGATGCACTGATTTGCCTTACAACTGATGTGACAAATCAATGTGTTATGCCACCAGAGGCTGAGAGCCACTGTGGCCAGAAAGCATGCTTCTACTAAGGCTTTTAAGTAAAAGTTGACAGGATCATATGCATGTTTTTGAAAGATCACTCCACCTGCTGTGTGAAGGACAGGAGAGGAAGAGCTGAGCAGCAGGGAGACCTGTTAGGAGACCAATGCAGTGATACACGTAGGAAATAAGTCCCTGAACCATGACAGTGGTGATGGGGCTGGCGGGGAAGGAAGGAATTTAAGAAATACTTAATAGAAGTGAACAAAACTTGATCAAAGAATCTTTTTTTCCACCGTGTCTTTGAACAGGATTAATGATGTAAGCTGGAGCCAAGGACTGGGAAATCATACTGAAATCATAGTAGCAAAGCCTAGATGCCATTATATGTAGGCAGAGTAGGAAGTCACCTCCATATTACAACGTCAGGAGCACACGGAGGAGCTGCAATCCAAAAATATCTATGCCACCCACTGCCTGAAATTATACCATTAAAGCAGCATTTCTTGGTTTTAATCCTTACCTCTCCAGATGACTTTAAAACATGCTAATATACTTGAGAAGGGGGTAAGGAATATTCATTAGGTGCAAATAGTACATTAGGCACTCTGTATACCTTTGTCAAATTCTCATAATGACCTTGTGATTTCAATATTGTTAAGGGGAAACTGAAGCTCAGAGAGATACGCATGTAATAAGTGGTGAAGCTGGGGTTTGAACCCATGTCTTTGTATTTCCTTTCTCTTGAGAGAATCCTGACTGACACCATCATCATTATTGTTACTACCACTATCCCTCTTTTACTCTTTTTACAAATATAAGAGTAGTGGGTCCAAGGGAGGAGAAGGTGGTAGAGGCTCTGTGAGTTATGAGTGGTGCAGACAAGACAGAATAAGTGTGCAGATAGTAAGCATATTCAACTCCACAACTTTCCCTAAGATTACACTTCAGTGCAGACCTGGTTGGGAAAGTGGCTGGCAACCATCAGAGCCACATAGGTTCGTGTGGTCTGGGATTCTGAGTACTCTCATTCTGATAAGCTACAAGTTATCGGATCACAGCAAACACTCTTAGGACAAGGTCCCTATGACCCTGTCTTCTTGCTGAAGTAATTTAAGTAGTGACTAACCCCAGATCAAGGAGCTGAAAATGCAGACAGAAAGAGTAATTTCCTCCATAGTTCTCAGATAAATGGAAAGAAACTAGCTGGCCCTGACCCTAAGAGGGATACTCCCCACAGTTAGAAATCTACTTTTCTCATGCAGATTTTTTCATTTGACTAATTCTTTCTTGTTCCTCTCTTCCAGAAATCAGTATTCTTCTATATTTGAGCAGTACCCGAGTCCCACTTCATATCTCCCAGAATTTTGCCTTCTTCCTGCTTTTTTACCTGGATACTTACAACAGCTAATAGAGCTGGGTTGTAATATCACACTTCACCAGTAGGGGCTGCCAGCTATTTTGTCATAATGTGTCCATGATGTTGTCAGACCTAAAAAAAAAAAAAAAAAAAAAAAGTTATTTTCAGTTTATTGATATGAAAATATATTCTGGCTTAATGGTTTGTAAATTTGAAATGTGTGCATTGAATTTACTTTATTAAGACATACAATGGGAAGAAGGGAGTTGGTAGAAGTTAAGCTCAGAGGAAGAGGGGCCAAAACCAGAAAATAGTGAGAGATTAGGCAGGGCCAGAACCAAACATCCTGAGAGCAGAGTAAGAGCTGCTGGGTCAGAGCCAAACTGGGTCAGTCACCAGGCTGAGCACCAGTGAGAGGTCCAGAGGCATCACACCTTTGCTGATTAGATCTATTAACACTCTCAGAACTAACCAGGACCTCTAATTCATGCTTATCAAACATACAAAACACTAGTTGATAAACCAAATGCAGAGTCATTAAATTCAGAGAAAATTTTAAGTGGTCATTGGTCTGGAGCCCAGGACCTCCCCTGGACAGTGGCTAAGATGAACTGACAATATCTTGGTCTGTCTCTCAACTTCTCTAGATCCTTTGGAACATTTCCCTCTGTGGGCACTACCAAAAACGTGCTACAACCTGGTATAGCTGGTTAAGTTAAATCTTGTACTGGCCTTTTGTCTGTACTGTCATTTGCAAATATCTTCTCCCATTCCGTGGGTTGCCTCTTTGTTTTGTTGGCTGTTTCCTTTGCTGTGCAGAAGCTTTTGATCTTGATGAAGTCCCAAAAGTTCATTTTCGCTTTTGTTTCCTTTGCCTTTGGAGACATATCTTGAAAGAAGTTGCTGTGGCTGATATTGAAGAGGTTACTGCCTATGTTCTCCTCTAGGATTCTGATGGATTCCTGTCTCACGTTGAGGTCTTTTATCCATTTCGAGTTTATCTTTGTGTACAGTGTAAGAGAATGGTTGAGTTTCATTCTTCTACATATAGCTGTCCAATTTTCCCAGCACCATTTATTGAAGAGACTGTCTTTTTTCCACTGTACACTTTTTCCTGCTTTGTCGAAGATTATTTGACCATAGAGTTGAGGGTCCATATCTGGGCTCTCTACACTGTTCCACTGGTCGATGTGTCCGTTTTTGTGCCAGTACCATGATGTCTTGGTGATCACAGCTTTGCAGTAAAGCTTGAAATCAGGTAACGTGATGCCGCCAGTTTTATTTTTGTTTTTCAACATTTCCTTAGCGATTCGGGGTCTCTTCTGATTCCATACAAATTTTAGGATTATTTGCTCCAGCTCTTTGAAAAATATCGGTGGAATTTTGATTGGAATGGCATTAAAAGTATAGATTGCTCCAGGTAGCATAGACATTTTAACAATGTTTATTCTTCCAATCCAAGAGCATGGAATGGTCTTCCATCTTTTTGTGTCTTCTTCAATTTCTTTCATGAGTGTTCTGTAGTTCCTCGAGTACAGATCCTTTACTTTTTTTGGTTAGGTGTATTCCCAAGTATCTTATGGTTCTTGGTGCTATAGTAAATGGAATCGATTCTCTAATTTCCCTTTCTGTATTTTCATTGTTAGTGTATAAGAAAGCCATTGATTTCTATACATTGACTTTGTATCCTGCCACGTTATTGAATTGCTGTATGAGTTCTAGTAGTTTGGGGGTGGAGTCTTTTGGGTTTTCCATATAAAGTATCATGTCATCTGCAAAGAGAGAGTTTGACTTCTTCATTGCCAATTTGGATACCTTTTATTTCTCTTTGTTGTCTGATTGCTGTTGCTAGGACTTCTAATACTATGTTGAACAAGAGTGGTGAGAGTGGGCATCCTTGTCGTGTTCCTGATCTCAAAGGGGAGGCTGTGAGCTTTTTCCCATTGAGGATGATATTTGCTGTAGGTCTTTCATAGATAGATTTTATGAAGTATGGTTTCACTTATTTGGGAGCATAACAAATAACATGGAGGACATGGGGAGATGGAGAGGAGAAGGGAGTTGAGGGAAATTGGAGGGGGAGATGAACCATGAGAGACTATGGACTCTGAAAAACAACCTGAGGGTTTTGAAGGGGTGCGGGGTGGGAGGTTGGGGGAGCCAGGTGGTGGGTATTATGGAGGGCACGCATTGCATGGAGCATGGGGTGTGGTGCAAAAACAATGAATTCTGTTACACTGAAAAGAAATTTTTAAACAATCTTGTACTGGCCTTCATGTTCTAGAAGAACCTTCCTGAGACTACACTGAATTCTCACAGCAGTTACATCTACCCACTCTTTCTTTCATTCAGTTAATACTTATTGATGCGTACTACATCCCCAGCAATGTGCTAGTGGTTGGAGATGTAACTGGTAAGTGAGAGAGGTGTGCCCTAAGTTCTTACGAAAATTACATTATTTGGGAAGACAAACTGCCAACACAAAAGCAACAAAATCACTACAGAGTGCTTGGGGTGTATGAAGGCATAGGATGCTGCAAGAGAGGAAAATGGAAGGCCTCCTTAGATGGGGTGAAAATGTGACTTTTAACCTGTGACCTGAAGAAACAAACCTTACAAAGATAGATGGAGAATGGGTAGCAGGGACTGGGATTCCAGGCAAAGGCAAGGTATGTGCAAAGTCTCTGAGCTGGGTAAGAATTAGATGTTTGGCGAAAGATGATTGGCATTGCTGGAATGTAACGAACAAGGAGAGTAAACTGTATGAGATGAAGTTAGACAGGAGGCTGGGGACAGATCATGCAGAGCCTTGTGGGCTATGATAAAGAGTTTGGATTTTATCTGAAGTGAAATGCGAGTCATGGAAGAAATAAAGGAAGTAGGGTGATGTGATAAGAGTTGAGTATTTAAAAGATCACCCAGGCTGCTGTGTTGAGCATGCATTGCAGCTTAGGTGAGTGTAGTGTTGTTCTAGATGGAAGGAAGTAAACTGAATTGAGAGACATTTAGGAAGGAGAATTGAGAGACTTAGTGATGAACTGCATCTGGAGGAGGAGTAAAGATAAGGATAACTCCTGGTTTTCCAGGAGATGGTAGGACCATTAACTAAGAGAAAGACAAATTATCTCCTAGGAAAGGTTTCTTTTACCAAGGTCAGTAATTTATGCATTCAGAATTCTGGAGTCAAGACTTTGTATACATTAGTAAAAATTCTCCCCCATGCCAAATATTTGGAATTATTAAAATCAGCTACAAAGGCCAGAGTAGCAGGCATTTATGATCTTCCTAAAGAAACATCAGCTCAAGTAACAATGTTAAGGATGGACTCTCTCTCCCATTTTAACCTCCTTAGTATGGAGGAGCAATGCCACACATCTTTAATTTACCATTTCAATTAAATCAGAATATTAAGGTCACTCTTTAGACACTCAGACACAACATTATGAAACCCTATCCACTTGTCATTATTATTGTTACTGTTATTAAATCCTTACAGGTAACTCTGGAGACCCTTTGAAAGCTATTCAAGAACTAGAATTATTTAAATTAACAGTAGGAAATAATTTTCAATAGATTTCTTTTACTTTGCCACCATTTATTAATTGCCTACTGTGTACCAGCCACTATTAGATCTTTATAATTGCTCCAAGATGTGGGGGTCATTGTTCTCACTTGAAGCCTGAGAAAATTAAGATGCACAGAGGACATGACTGGGCCAAAGTCATGAGCAGCGATTGCCACTTAGGTACCACAACGGGCATGTTCTTTTCCACTCTGCTCTTCTGAACGTGCTTCTATTTATGATTTCCTTGAGGTTAACATCAACCTTATGCATAGATGACATCTTATAAGCATCAAGAAAAAAGAATCCATATGCCAGGGATAGCAAACTGAAGTGCTTACTGGACCCAGACAGATGCTGTTAATTAGTGAACAGGCCTGATAGAAGGGAAAATTGTGAGTCACAGGGAAAACTAGGGAGCACATGCCCCTTCCAAAGAACAGCCCCTTCTGATCCCCACATGACTGCCACTGTTAGAAATGTGGCCTGTGTGACAAGACCTTTGCTTTATCAAGTGAGCAAGAAATCCAGATTTCCATGTGAGCTCCTCAAGTTTTAATCTTGCAACAAAACTCAAATATTCTTAAAAGTACTGTGTCTGCCAATACCATGCAAACCTAACGAAATGGGTATGTGGGCAGAATCTAGCCTACAGGCTGCCAGCTTCTGGCCTTTACTGTACAGATCATTGAACCATTATTTATGATCTGGAAGAATTTTAAACGATCTTAATGTCCAGTGATGGGGGCTGGCTCAGATATCTGTGATGCAGCCATCTGATTGATTTTTTACAGCCTTTAACAATCAGCATACTAAAGTATGAAGACCATGTAGCATACTAAAAATGCTTTTTAGCAGGGTAGCATGATTCTACTGTGATATTAAATTCAAAAAGCAAACTACAAAATGATACCCAGCCAAGTGTTTTGTATGTTGAACCAGGGGACAGTTACAAATGTGAACACATGTGAAAAAGCATCAAGCTACACAGATATGGGTACTTGACAGCACAGATGACATACCTCAATTTAAAAAAATTAATGATGCCTGGGCTATGATCACTACTCTGTACAGTTTTGCATGAATTTGGACAAGAATTTCAAGGAAGCATGGGCAAAGAAAACAATGTGATTGTGTTGGTTGTGGGTTGCCCTTTCCTCCATATTAATTTCTATTACTGTTACTGTCATACAGCATGGAGGGGATTCCTCAAAATATAGTATCTAAAAAGAGTAAAGAGTAGAGCACTATGAGAGACTATGGACTCTGAAAAACAACCTGAGGGTTTTGAAGGGGGGGGGTGGGAGGTTGGGGGAGCCAGGTGGTGGGTATTAGGGAGGGCACGCATTGCATGGAGCACTGGGTATGTTGTAAAACTATGGATTCTGTTACGCTGAAAAGAAATGAAATTTAAAAAATTAAATTAAAAAAAAGAGTAGAGCATATGCTGATTAAAAATAAATAAGTCAGTAAGTAATTACCTTCCCATTTCAATGCAGACTGAAAGCCCAAAAGAGAAATTCACTATCTGCTATTTGATCTGGGTCACTTTCCGCTCCTTCTCAATGAGGCACATTGAGACCCCCAGCACTGTCTCAACACCATTGCTGAGCAGGTAGGTCAGAAAGGAAACTGGGAGCTCCAGCCCTACAAGGTAACTAAGAGCCATGGCACTGTCACCCCACGGTCCCTTTTACTGAGAAGTCTCCAGCAAGTCAGAAGCACTCCTCTGTGCATTGAGTTATCAATGACCCCACTGAATCATGCAGGATGATTTCTGTTGCAAGTAACAGAAAAGCCAACCAAATGGCCAAATACTTGGAAAAGTTCATTATCTCAAGTTTCCAGAATTCCAGGTAGGGTGGGATCCAGAGGGCTACAATCAACAAGTCAATGATGCTAGGAAGGGCTCAGGTTTTTTTTCCACATCCCTTGACTTCCCATGGCTGTCCCCTCCAATCTGGTAGCAGTAATACTCAGAGATGCAAGTAGTCAGAGAGATAGCAGTCAGAGAACAAGTGCTTTGTTCACAACCAGCAAAGGAATGATGTGTTCCTCTGTGGTTTTTTCTTTCAGAGGGAATTTATTTTTTCCCCAGAAGCTCCTTTTGGACTTCTCATGTCTCATAATCAGATATTCACATGACTGTTTTCAAATTAACCCCCAGAAAGTAGGATGATGAAATTACCATGAACAACTTAGACTAATCACCTAGATTGAGGTTGATGTGGAACAATAACCCCATTGTCCTTGACACCCCTTATTGATTTTACCTCCTAAAAAAATGTCTTTAATGTGTCTACCTCATTGGTTTCCAAGTTACCATAATCTCATGCTTGGACTATATCAAGAGCCTCCTAACTAATCTATCTATAAGTTGCTGGTGGGTAGGAACTGTCATTGCACAACCAGCTCAATCAAGGAGCCAGAGCAAAGTCAAATCTACCTAATAAACTGAAGGAAGCAGGGGGTCAGGGCAGAGAGAGAAAATGAGCTAGAAATGAAAGGAAACTTTATCTTGGTGTTGAACTGTGCTTCTTTGCATGTGATGTGGCATCTTGGGTTATAATGTGATTCCGGGACTAAATGTACTTAGCACTCTGTAATTTTTCCTGGAAATGCCAAGTTTAAATCTCCGAAAGAACCACCTGCCAAGACATAACAAAACAAAACAAGAAAGTTATTCATTCATCTAATACATTTTTGAGTACTTATCCTATCCAAGGCTATGTGCTCAACCGTAAAGATGCAAAGGTGAACAAGACTGACAGTCTAGTCTCTTGGAGCTAACACTATAGCAGGAAAGGCAATCATTAAACAACTAATTACAGACTAATTATTTAATTGAAGTTTTGACAAATGCTATTGATTGAGAAATATAGGCAACTGAGGCTACATAATGATTTGAGGTGGGAGGCACGGAATCAGAAGATGCTTCCCCAAGGAAGTGACATTTACACTGAGTGGAGTTTAGCCAGAGAAAAGGTAAGGGACAAGTAAGTATTCAAGGCAGAGAAAACTGGTACAAAGACCCCGAGACAGAACGAAACAGGGAAAGACGAAAAAGGAGTGTGTCTAGAATAAGAGAAGAGCACTATGAGATGAGCTGGGAAAGGCAGGGCTTTGCAAGCAGGGGTAGAGCAGCAGGATCTTTTGCACTAGAGGTTTAAGAAAGTGATATGATCAGAAGCCAGAAGATGACACCACAAGCAGTTGGGAAGAGACCATCGAAAACAGAATAAATAAGCTAAATTTCTAGAGTTCTGGGAGAAAGAGGGCACCCTTACGAGAGGATGGGGCTCTGATTACTCTGGCTTGTTTGTGTCCAATTCACTCTCCCACCCAGCTGTCACACTGTAGCCACCATGCAGACACAGACCTCAGTGAATGACAATGTTCCCTTTTCAGTGCCCTTAGGGCTCATGTGCCCCATGCTAGGAGATATTCCAAGATAATTAGGATATGCGTCTCCCCCCTGCCCTGGTCCTGTGGCCAGGCTCCTTCCCATCCCCAAGATTTTGCATTCCAAACAGGAGCGCTGTCTGTTCCTCCAGTCACCGGGCTGTGCC
>PISX010022275.1:0-32067 GCA_004024625.1 Mellivora capensis | reverse complement strand
ATTTCCCTCAACTCCCTTCTCCTCTCCATCTCCCCATGTCCTCCATGTTATTTGTTATGCTCCACAAATAAGTGAAACCATAGGATAATTGACTCTCTCTGCTTGACTTATTTCACTCAGCATAATCTCTTCCAGTCCCGTCCATGTTGCTACAAAAGTTGGGTATTCATCCTTTCTGATGGAGGCATAATACTCCATACTGTATATGGACCACATCTTCCTTATCCATTCATCTGTAGAAGGGCATCTTGGTTCTTTCCACAGTTTGGCGACCGTGGCCATTGCTGCTATAAACAGTGGGGTACAGATGGCCCTTCTTTTCACCACATCTGTATCTTTGGGGTAAATACCCAGTAGTGCAATTGCAGGGTCATAGGGAAGCTCTATTTTTAATTTCTTAAGGAATCTCCACACTGTTCTCCAGAGTGGCTGCACCAACTTGCATTCCCACCAACAGTGTGAGAGGGTTCCCCTTTCTCCACATCCTCTCCAACACACATTGGAGCAAATATCTTCTCCCATTCCGTGGGTTGCCTCTTTGTTTTGTTGACTGTTTCCTTTGCTGTGCAGAAGCTTTTGATCTTGATGAAGTCCCAAAAGTTCATTTTCGCTTTTGCTTCCTTTGCCTTTGGAGACATATCTTGAAAGAAGTTGCTGTGGCTGATATCAAAGAGGTTACTGCCTATGTTCTCCTCTAGCATTCTGATGGATTCCTGTCTCACATTGAGGTATTTTATCCATTTCAGGTTTATCTTTGTGTACGGTGTAAGAGAATGGTCGAGTTTCATTCTTCTACATATAGCTGTCCAATTTTCCCAGCACCATTTATTGAAGAGACTGTCTTTTTTCCATTGTATATTTTTTCCTGCTTTGTCAAAGATTATTTGACCATAGAGTTGAGGGTCCGTATCTGGGCTCTCTACTCTGTTCCACTGGTCTATGTGTCTGTTTTTATGCCAGTACCATGCTGTCTTGGTGATCACAACTTTTTAGTAAAGCTTGAAATCTGGTAAGGTGATGCACCCACTTTTGTATTTCTTTTTCAACATTTCCTTAGCAATTCGGGGTCTCTTCTGATTCCATACAAATTTTAGGATTATTTGCTCCAGTTCTTTCAAAAATACCGGTGGAATTTTGATGGGAATGGCATTAAAAGTTTAGATTGCTCTAGGCAGTATAGACATTTTAACAATGTTTATTATTCCAATCCAAGAGCATGGAATGGTCTTCCATCTTTTCGTGTCTTCTTCAATTTCTTTCATGAGTGTTCTGTAGTTCCTCGAGTTCCTCGAGTACAGATCCTTTACCTCTTTGGCTAGGTTTATTCCCAGGTATCTTATGGTTCTTGGTGCTATAGTAAATGGAATCGATTCTCTAATTTCCCTTTCTGTATTTTCATTGTTAGTGTATAAGAAAGAAACTGATTTCTGTACGTTGACTTTGTATCCTGCCATGTTACTGAATTGCTGTATGAGTTCTAGTAGTTTGGGGGTGGAGTCTTTTGAGTTTTCCCTATAAAGTATCATGTCATCTGCAAAGAGAGAGAGTTTGACTTCTTCCTTGCCAATTTGGATACCTTTTATTTCTCTTTGTTGTCTGATTGCTTTTTTTTTTTTAAGATTTTATTTATTTATTTGAGAGAGAGGCAGTGCGAGAGCATGAGCGAGGAGAAGGTCAGAGGGAGAAGCAGACTCCCCGTGGAGCTGGGAGCCTGATGCTGGACTCGATCCTGGGTCTCTGGGATCGTGACCTGAGCCGAAGGCAGTCCTCCAACCAACTGAGCCACCCAGGCGTCCCTGTCTGATTGCTTTTGCTAGGACTTCTAATACTATGTTGAACAAGAGTGGTGAGAGTGGGCATCCTTGTCGTGTTCCTGATCTCAACGGGAAGGCTGTGAGCTTTTTCCCATTGAGGATGATATTTGCTGTATCTTTCATAGATAGATTTTATGAAGTTCAGGAATGTTCCCTCTAACCCTATACTTTGAAGCGTTTTAATCAGGAACAGATGCTGGATTTTGTCAAATGCTTTTTCTGCATCAATTGAGAGGATCATGTGGTTCTTCTCTCTTCTCTTATTGATTTGTTCTATCACATTGATTGATTTGCAAATGTTGAACCACCCTTGTAACCCAGGGATGAATTCCACCTGGTCATGGTGGATAATCTTTTTAATGTGCTGTTGGATCCTGTTTGCTAGGATCTTGTTGAGAATCTTAGCATCCATATTCATCAGTGATATTGGTCTGAAATTCTCCTTTTTGGTGTGGTCTTTGCCTGGTTTGGGGATCAGGGTAATGCTGGCTTCATAAAAAGAGTCTGGAATTTTTCCTTCTGCTTCAATTTTCTGAAAAAGCTTCATGAGAATAGGTGTTATTTCTTCTTTGAAAGTTTGGTAGAATTCCCCAGGGAATATGTCAGGTCCTGGGCTCTTGTTTTTTGGGAGGTTTTTGATCACTGCTTCAATATCGTTACTAGATATTGGTCTATTCAGGTTGTCAGTTTCTTCCTGGTTCAATTTGGGGAGTTTATAGTTTTCCAGGAATGCATCCATTTCATCTAGGTTGCTTAACTTATTGGCATATAACTGTTGATAATAACTTCTGATGATTGTTTTTATTTCCTTGGTGTTAGTTGTGATCGCTCCCTTTTCATTCATCATTTTATTAATTTGAGCTTTCTCTCTTTTCCTTTGGATTAGTGTGGCCAGTGGTTTATTGATCTTATTCTTTCAAAAAAACCAGCTTCTAGTTTCATTGATACGTTCTACTGTATCTCTAGTTTCTATCTCATTGATCTCTGCTCTAATCTTGATTATTTCCCTTCTTGTGTGTGGAGTTGTCTTAATTTGTTGTTCATTCTCCAGTTCTTTAAGGTGTAGAGACACCTGGTGTATACTGGATTTTTCAATTTTTTTTAGGGAGGCTTGGATGGCTATGTATTTCCACCTTAGGACCTCCTTTGCTGTATCCTATTGGTTTTAGGCTGAAGTGTCTTCATTCTTATTGGTTTTCATGAATGATCATGATTTTTATGATCAGCACAAGAGAGACTCTTAAGCTCTAGGCCCTCTTAAGGGCCTACTTCTGTGGCTTCCCTCCTTAGCCAGCCCAGCAGGGCTCCTGTCCTATATTGATAAACCTGTGGCTCCACTGGCATGTCTCTGTGCTCGCTTATCCCCGGCACTCTGTCCTGACCCCTCTTCAGTCCCTTACCTGGGGTCCTGCGAGCTTCCCTGCCTTCAGACACCCCCTACCTGGTCCCATCCTTTCTGCTACCTGTCACGGTGGGTCAAGGAGCTGTGCTAGGTCACTTCCTTGTTCTCTGTCCTAGTTCCCTTCTTCCTCCTCATCCCATGGCAGGGAGAGACCAATTATACAGAGACCACAAAAGAGAAGATCACTAGGACATTTGTGGATTTTGCAAAAACTTCCTATATAAACAATGATGGCAAATCAGGGTGTTTAATCAGACTTATAAATGAGATTCTTTAAAGATTAGGATGCTTCATGATAACATTTTAGAATATTTGATGGTGTTCTGTCTTTAAGGTATGGGTGAAATTATTCATTTGTTTATTCATTCAGCAGTGCAAGGGTCCGGTCTAGGTACATCAGGACACAAGGCTGACACTGTCCCTGTCTTCATATTCCTATGTTCTACAGAAAAGAGGCAGAATCAAGCAGGACACAGCCCTTTAATCATGATCCTGGTGAGTGTGTAAGTGCCATAAAGAAAACAAACAGGGTAGGATAGTGAAGAGCTGGGGCTGGGCCCTCAGAGGAGGTGACATTTGTCCCAAGATCTATGGGTTGGATGAGGCTGCCAAGGGAATTGCCATAGTAGAGCGAGCACAGCAGAGCAGCTGGAGACAGGGGCTCGCTCAGTGGTCTGAGGAGCAGGAAGATGGTGTTTGATGGCTAGAGGACAGTGAACAAGGATAAGAGTGGCACCAGAGGGGGTTGGTGAGGCAGGCAGAGGCCAGGTTCAGCCAGGGGCTTCGGACATTACTCCCAGTGGACTGGAAACACTTGGAGGGCATTGCCCAGGAAGGTGGCATGATTTCCTTTGCTGTTTCAGTCAACACTCTTGCTTACATGCAGACTTGATTATTAAGAGCCCAGACTTCCACTTGGCCACCCACACAGGTGACTACCCTTTTGAACAAAACCAAGGTTCTGTAACATAGAAAATATATGGAAGACTCTCTAATTTGTAGATATTCTTTTATGTTTCTTCTTGGCTAGAAGCTTAACTTTAAATTTTTTTTTAAAAGTCCTGCTCTTCATCTGAAGTAAATATTTATGGTACTCTTAGAGTTTAAATATTTTTTCTTTTTCTCCTTCTTTGTCAAGTTCATGACACGCCAATGCTATTCTACACAGATACCATATATGCTTGGGTTTTGCCCGTGTCCTTTTCCAAGAAAATTGAATGTAAGTCAAGTGGCCGAAGGAGCAATACCATTTCTTTGAATTTGTCAGAGAGAAGAACATGTTATTTACTGATGTCCAATTTTACCTGGTGTTTGGAATAGCAAACATCTTTAGAGATAAGCACAAACTTCCACTGATCTTGAACATCAAATATGAGACACGGTGTTGGTAAAAATAATATCTGGGTCCTAGTGTGGTCACCAGAGGAGAAGTAGCAAAGATAGTCCCTGATGCCCAGTCGAGTATGTTTGATAATAACTTTCCATAGACCCACCCTGCCGCCTCCTAATCTTTTCTTTCTCCTCTAGTCTGAGACAAGTGGATTCAGGAAAACAAAGTTGAGGTATGTGGGGAGAAAGTGGGTAAAAGAAGGTGTGTGTGTGTGTGTGTGTGTGTGTGTGTGTATTTCAGTTTCTTCCTGAGAGGGGTATGGTTTTGCTGAAGAGTGATTCCTCCACTTTACGTTAGTGGTTTCCTAACCAGGCTGGTAAACGCACCTGGGCGTTGGTTGGAAGGACATTCCCATCTAGTTATGTGTGGAATTGCAGTCCCCCTCCTTCCAATTCCTATGTTGAAGTCCCCATCCCTAGTGTCTCAGATGTGACATTATTTGGAAATATGGTCATTGCAGAAGTAGTCAGTTAAGATGGTGTCATGCTAGATTAGGGTGGGCCTCTGTTCTAATAAAACTGGCGTCCTTACTCAAAGAAAAGACATTTGGACACAGAGGTGTACACACAGGGAGACTTTCATATGCAAATGTTGCATCCACAAGCCGGGGAATGCCCCAGATTGCCAGCAAACCAGTAGAATCCAGGAAAGAGTCCCAGAATACACTCTTCCTCACAGGTCTTAGAAGGAACGAACCCTGCCAGCACCTTGACCTTGGACTTATAGTCCCCACAACTGTGAGATGACAAAGTTCTGTGAAGTCAACTGGTTTGTGGTACCTTGTCATAGCTGCCCTAGGAAACCACTTCACAATCCCATCCAGCTCCCAGGGAACACCATCTCCAGGGGAAGGTCCATGGAGAAGACTTTTCATAGCCTTTGATTGGCTTCTGAGGAAGAGATGGGACTGGGAAGCACAGTTCTGTCTCCTTGGCTGTCCCTGGACATCCACATACGTGCTCACATCTGAGCTCCTGCCATCCCCACTGCCTGGTGTCCAGGATTCTTGTAGGATATGGGGACATAGTGCAACCATGCATGAATCCCATCAGGATGGGACTGTTCACCTATTGAAACAGTCATTTGTTGGCATTCCCTTTGTTTAAAAAAAATGCTGGTAGTATCGCATATAGAAAAGCCAAACTTAAAAGTGTATTCTCGGCGTGTAGACTTGCACAGACCATGTACTAGTGTAAAGGTTGTTAAAGATGACAGGGTTTCTAATTTCAAAGAATTTGAATAATGTGCTTTGGAAACTATGGTTCCTAGGCTGCTAGCTAACTAGAAAAAGATATCTCTTCATTCTAAATGTCTATGACGCTCCGTATTCTCTCAGTATTGTACCCTGACAAGCCCAGATGGCTGTGTATATCTAGAAACCAAGCCTGGAGGGAGCTTTCCATTTTTCTTTCAGCTGATCTGACCTCCAAGACCAGGCTGCTTGTACACCAATGCCACCTTTCCTGGAGTTATCAAAAGAGGTTGTTTTTTGTTTTTGTTTTTGTTTTTGTTTTTGTTTTATTAGAATCTGGGTCTCAGGAACCTGTGGTCATATTCAGCTCACCATTTGGGTTGGAATTTATCAAGCTTGTTCTGAGCCGAAAGGTGATTTCTTTTTTCCTCCTGAAAGTTTGGTGAATTTCTGCTCAGCCATTTTTATACTGTTGAAGCATGAAGCGTAGTTATGCGCTCTGAAATTTGTTTAGATGTTTGCCACCCACCTCCAGCCAAATAACAGGAGCTAGTTTTTTTGAAGTAAAAATTTTCCATGGCCTCCTTTGAGTGCAAGAACTGATTCTTTGTCACAGTGGGAGATTTTTCTCCTTAGCCTGCGGTGATACGGAAGAAGGTGCGTGGGCTGGAAAAGACAGACTTGAGTTTGAATCACACTTTTTCAACTGTTGTTTGATCTGGGGCAACATTCTTAACTTTCTTCTCAAACCTTGTTTTCCTCACCTATAAAATGGGGCAACACCTCTCAGTTCATAGTGAGGGTTGGAGTTTATACATGAAATAACGGGATATGGTATAGGCTCACTGTCCTCAAACTAACATGCTCCTTAGAATCACCAGGGAGCTTTTAAAACAAAAGTGCCTCTCGGGGGGGGGGGTGGTGAAGCTACACATCTGCATTATTTTATTTTATTTTTCAAAAATTTATTTATTTGAGAGAGAGTGTGAGAGTGCGCATGTGTAGGGGAAGGGGCAGGAGGGAGGGAGGGAGAGAATCTCCAGCAGACTCCCAGCTGAGTGAGGAGCCCAACGTGGGGCTCGATCTCAGGACCCTGAGATTATGACCTGAGCTGAAATCAAGAGTCTGAAGCTTAATTGACTGAGCCATCCAGGTGCCTCTACACATATGAACAATTTTAATTGCTCCAGGATATTTGGAAGCCCAGGAAAGGTTAAGAACAAGTAGGTCTAGCAAAGATGGACCTCAGAAGCATCTGATAAGTGAAAGGGGCCATAGGAGAGGCCACATACAGTGGGATTTCATTAATATGATATTCCAGAAGTGGCAAAGCAGTAGTGACAGAGATCGGATCAGTGATTGTCAGAGTCGGAGAGTTGGGGATGATTACTGCAGAGCGGCAGAGAGGAGTGTTTTGGGGTGAAAATGTTTGCTGTGTTGATTTGTCAAAACTCATTCACTTGTATATTTCAAAAAGTAAATTATACCGCAGCAAAAAGAACTAGTCGGGTGGGTCCTCGATAGCCATTATTTTGATGATGAGATGATGAGGAGGATGAGGTAGCAGGAGGAAAGTGGTTGGTTTCAAAAACAATTCCCAGATTGTTGCTGTTGTTGTTTTTGTTTTTTGTGGGCTTTTTTTTTTTTTTTTTTTGTGAGGACCAGCTTGAAGCTCTTGAGGCGTTACCAGATAGGTAACCATAAATCCATGACCTGAAATGTGCACATTCAGTTGAATACATTTGACATGCTTTTTGTTCCAGATGTTCAGGTAACCATGCCGAATGGGGCTTGCTGACTCTTTCATGACTAATGAAGAGTAAATACCAGATGATGGGAGAGAGTGTTGACATGGGGATGAACACCGGGAGTGTTTTTGAACCAAGTTACCCAAATTCTCTGAGGCTTTCAAGAAAAAAAAAATCACAAAGAAGCAGAGACTCATGGGAGTTTCTTTCGTAGTCCTTCTTCTGTTAGGGCTAGCAGAATGGTGTTTTCTTTCGCTCAAACTTGCAAAAGAAGCCTCAAGAGCATGAAATCCATTTAAAGAGCAAATATGTGGGACGTAGATACCAGCACAAACCTCTGCTGGAGGTTTCAGTCTGAGATGGGTCAGAGCTCTTGCTCACGTGTGATCACACAAACCTCCTGTCCTCAACTGCAGGTAAACAGAACACAGGCCCATGTCTCTGCTGGGTTCTTAGGGATCATGGTTCTCTAGCCTAGTACAGGTCAACATGTTCCTCCCATTTTCTTCTAGTTGTTTAACCTTTGACAAGTGATTTAAGCTTTCAGAGCATTAGCTTTCTCACCTGAAATATGAGGGGGAGGCTCCTTACTCTATAGGACCGTCTCATGAAGTAGACTAACGTGTGCAAAGGGCTTGCCCGGTGTCTTCTGCCTGCCAGTGAGTCCACATATGTCCCAGGCTCCGTCCCTTGGCTTGATCTGTTTTAATTCATTCACTTCTTATCACAACCCTATAAAGTATTATTGTTGTTGTCCTATTTTATGAACAAGGAAGCTGAGCGAGAGGAGCTTGGTAATTAGGTGAAGGAAAAATGGCAGCAGCCTGCCTCCAAGCCCTCTGCTTGAGCCACCTGGTTCTGCCAGCCCTGGTGCATGTAGCAGACCTGCTGTAAATGGTGGGAATCGTAGGAAGTTCAGTATCCTTCATTAATCCCTGGTAGGATTGCTTGCCCAGGAATTGCCAGGTCCTGGGCTTCTCTGTGGGTGCACATGCACATGTATTTTGGGAGGCAGTTTGCCCAAATGCAAGGCTGGAAGTGTTGCAGTAAGGCCTAAGGACGTAGGTTAGAATTCCTGTCTTTCCTTTCCTAGGTGTTTTTGGTTTTTGTTTTTTAAGATTAATGTATTTATTTGAGAGGGACGTTGCAGGGAGAGAGAGAACACAAGCAGGAGGGGCAGAGGGAGAGGGAGAGAGAATCTCAAGCAGACTCTACCCTGAGCATAAAGCCCAATGTGGGGCTCGATCCTAGGACCCTGAGATCAGGAGCTGAGACTATGAACTGGACGCCCAACCGACTGCACCACCCAGGGACTCTAAGGCTCTGGGTTTTTAACTGTGATCAGGGAGACTTTAACTGTGATCAGGGACCTGCAGCAAGGCCTTTGCACTTCATTCTCTGTGCATTCGGAACTCCCTCCCCCAGAACCTGTGTTCTCTTCCCCAGGGAGAAATCAGGCTCTAAATGCCTGCCCCGAGTCACCATGCTGGACATGGAGGTTGGGACCCCTGGAGGAGGTGATTCTTGAACTGGATTCCAACCCTCTGCATGGTCCAGAGCGGGAGGTTGGATACTGTTTCCCACACCATGACTTTAACATTCTTCCAGAAACCATTCTTCTATAACCTAATGATGTGTCCAACTCTGGCACTTACAATTAGGATTTGAACTCCTAGGGTGTTCGAATGGGTGTCATCCATTCCTGTCTCCTCTGCCGCTAGCTTAGTTCCCTGCCCAGATAGGAGCTTTGCAGAAAGTCTGCTGAAATGCGTGAAGTACAGTTGGATCCCAGAAACGTCAAGACAGCTGCTGGACTGAACTTGAACACAGGCCCTGCCAGGCCTGGGTAGAGGTCATTCTTGAAAGCTGGTGTGTGTAGGGGTGGTGGGAGGTGGAGACGGGCTTATTCTCTCTGACAAATAGACGGAGACTGTTTTCCTGTACCCTTGGGGTTTAATCTTTTCTTCCGAATCTTGAAAGCCCATGGCATTGAGTGCTGAAACCCATTACAGAACAATTGTCCTTGGAGCTCAAGTTCCCTCACGATTCTTTTCCTGGGAGGCTCCTATGATGGGCTCTGACATTACTCCATGAATCATAGACACTTCTGCCTCGGGCTCTTAGAAGTATTTTTCACCAGCCCAGGTCTACCAAGAAATAGGACTTTATTCTCCTTTCTGTACAACAAATGCCCGCGTCTTCAAGGAAGGCCTTCCCTCTACCTCCATCTCTGAGGAATGTGTGATCAAATACAGAAAAGACCAGAGACAGGAGAGAGAAGCACTGCGGGGTCAGATCTCAATGAAGCAAGGGCAAGAATGTGATTTTGAGAATCCCACGTTCAAAGCATGTGAGGTCAGGAGGCGGCTGGGACGGGAGGCTTAGGGAGAGGCAAGCCATCCTCGCCGGAGCAGGTCTGCAGCAGTCCGGCCTGAGATGCAGCCGCAGTCTTGAAATCCTGTGATGTTAACAGGGAAGGAGCCTTGCTTCCCTCCTGATCCAAGCTTTTGCTCATTTTCCCCCTCTAGCCTCAGCTACAGTGTTTCTGGGTGCATGGAGCTCCTGAATGGGCGTGCTCCCTGGCCCCACGTCCCTTCTCCTGCTTTTCCCTGTTTAGAACACCCATCCCAGTTGCTCTTTGCCCGGTGGTCCTTTTCCCCATCGTTCTCTACTGTTCAGACCAGACATCGATTTGACTGGAAGTTTTCTGGGACTTCCAGACCATTTGGATGTCCCACTTCTATGCCTTCCTCTGTCCGAACACACAGAACTTGTTCATTAGTTATTTGTGTCCAACTGAAAGGGTTTTCAGTTGGGGAATGACATGGCCAGGACTGATTTTCAAAAAGGTCACTCTTCTAGCTGCTGTAGGAAGCGTGACTGCCTAGTGGAGAGCCGGCGCGGGGAGTGGAGGTGGGACACGATGGGAGGGGTGCACAGGAGCTGAGATGAAGGTTTGCAGTGAGGACAGAAGATGAATCCTGCTTATTGTTCAGAGACGGTGCCGGGTGAAGGAAGCACCCAGAGCACTGCTTACACCAGGGTCGGCCATCTGCTCGCAGGAAGCCTATAATGAATGGAATCCAGTGGAACAGGGGAGCCTTCAGGGGTTTCCTTCTGACGGGTATCTGGCTGCACAAGTCCTCAGCAAACAAGGCAAAGACACTTTCTCTGGTTTTTGCTGAGGACTTTCTTGAGCCAGGTGTAAAATGCAGGCGTGGTGAAAGTCCGATCTCTCCAAGGGCAGCGTGTCTCCTACTTCCCAGCATTCTCCTGGAGGCCCATGCCAGACAGGCTGCCGTTCCCCAGGGGCAGGCAAGCACGCTGCTCGGTACGGTTGTCCACGGGCCTTTGCTCCCACTTTTCCTGCAGCCTCTAGGGGTGCAGTCAGGAGCCTGCATGGCCTTTAAGGCGCAGCCTAAATGCCTCTTTTTCAGAGAAGTCAGATGTATTGTTGCTCCCTCTTTGATGTCCCCAAAACTAATTTTAAGGCAAGTATCTTTTTTTTTTTCCCACATGTTGGAATCGAGTAGGCATAGAGTTTATTTACTTCTTGCTCCTTGGTAAATACTTTTGTACTCCACTCCCTGGAACCCCGACCGGACAGGGTACTTGTACATCGCAGATGCTCAGAACTGTTCTTGAAATGACTGAGGGGGAAGAGGCAGTCCTGGGCTTCCTGAGCGACGAAGACCTCGGCCGCCTTTCTTCAGTGAGAGAGACAGTGAGGGTCATTCTTTCAGCCTTTTTGCTGGGATGAGCCCAAGAGATCTGGGATGGTGATACAGATCCCCAGACAGACTCAGGGACAAGGAACCAACATAATGAATGAAAGTGTGTGCGTGTGTCTGTGTGTGTGTGTGTGTGTGGAGGAGGGAGAGGAGGGGGCCCAAGAACAGTGAGGAGAGTAAGCAGTGAGGCCAGGCACAAACTAAGCGCTCAGTGACCTACACGTTCTCCTCGTACTCTGGGTGGACGCTTTCAGGACTGTAAATACCAAATGCCCTGAAGAGACCTGCATTGCCAGAACCGAGACAGGAGACACGCAGCAAGGCCACTTGGCAAAATGCCTCACGTTCCCGCCACCCACGCTGGTTATGGGGTTAACCTTGTGTCTGCGCCTAAGATTTCTGACTCTGACTGAAGTGACCTTCAGCCACCTGTTGTTCGAGCATCATTATCCATTCTTGGTGCCAACGCCACGGTTCAAAGTCCTGGCCCACCATTACATTCTGGCTCTGCCAGATGACATTTCTGGTTGTTTTTCCTTTTTTTTTTTTTTTTTTTTATGTCTGACTCCTCCAAATTTATTTCCCTATAGAAATCATCTTGGAAGAGCTTCATAACTTTGCTTGGCTTTGGTTTTTTGCAAAAGCGCCTCCTGTTCTGATAATCTGGGATTGTATTTTAAACCCCATAGCTTGAAGGCTTTTCCCCACATAGGGCCCCTTTTAAGAGCAAAGCAGATGATGTTATTTTGGGAAATGAGCCGAGGCACATATCATTCCCTGGGAAGCCTTTCTGCTTCCTGCTGTAGAGTTCCTTCTACTTTCCCTTCATTGGCCAGTAAACCTCCTGGCAAAGCTGGACAGCACACCCAGAGTCTTGAGCTCTGTCTTATTGTCTGTAGATTCTTTTCAAGAAATCTCATAATCTTGGCTTTAGCCATCTATAATGAGAAAATGTTGCTTTCCAGGAAGGAGGCTTTCCTTTAACATTTACACAAAATAAGTCAAAGGATATGGGACAATTCCGAGATTGTCTCCTTGCCCTCTGAAAAATAGTGTGGGACATAGACTTAGACTGACCTTTCCAGCTGAGGTGATGTGGAAAGTATTTCTTTCCATCATCAGAGGCCAGTCTACCAGCAGACAAATAGAACAGCTTGCAAATAATTCAGTTATGTTCCGGGTTTGCCTATTAGCAGTACTTGAAACAAACATCCCAGATACCTTTGAGAATGAGAGCTTGCAAGGGAAGGGACTATCCGAGGGCGGGTCTGGCATCCCAAGGCCCTGTGACCAGGGTCTGGAGCCTGGATCTTGGGACAGTTTGCATCTAGGAGAGAGGTGTTTTCTGCTCATGTCAAGGTCAAAGCAACAGTCAATATTCCCATCCTCCCGGGCTATGTCATCAGCCAGTGATCAGCTGATGTCCCTTCTGCATTCCCCCCTTTACAGGGAAGCTATGAAATTTTCAGGTTTGCCTTCATCCTCAGTTCCAGTAATAGCCTCTGATTTGCCTAATTAATCAGAGAAATCTGATTGGCCTGCTGTAGTAATTGGTGTGGGCTGCTCAGGCCTCAATCGATGAATACTTGGCTGTCTTCTGGCCATGAGGATTGATAGTTTTGTGGCCTCATGGTCCACTTTAGGTCATTGGTATGTAAGGGAAAATGTGTTGGAAAATGTGGAGAGTATCTTCCCACTCTTTCTGATCTTTGAAAAATACTGCAGCCATTTTGCTTCCTTAAGCCTGAAAATACTCCATACAAAGACAATAGAGCTGAATGACTAACAAAGAAACAGCCCAAGGCACTGGATTCAGGCAACCAGGAGGTCTCCTTTACCTCTGGACTTCTGATGATAAGAACCAAATCATTTATTCACCATTTAAATTAGCAATATTGGTTTTTCTGTTATTTGTGATATAAAATAAACTAACCAATATAGGGAGGGGGCTAGAAACTTGTGGGGAGAAGAGGTAAAGTCAAAGACTTCCTCATGACCAGGTTGCCCAAGGACAGAGTAAAGCATACGAAAGGCAAGGAGGCAGTGGTGTACCAAGGAGACAATGGTGCGCTTTGGGAAATTGTCAGTGGTTCTAGGTCTGGACAGCTTGTTCCTCCGGGAGCAATGATCACTGGACATTGAGCTCCTTGAGGACTCTTCATCTATGAGTCTTTAGGGCCCAGAACAGCACCTGGCATATACTTTGTGGTGAACAAATCAGTGAAGGAATGGACCTGTTATCCATCCAGGCCATGAAGATGAGTGGGTATAGGAAGGGCTTTGAAAAGGCAGCAGTGAGCAATGCTGGAACAATCAGTTGCCAAGTTCAAGAGAGAGTGACCGGACTCAGTTCTCTCTGGTGACACAGTGAGCTGGAGAGACCCCGAAGAAATTGGGACACCAGCAGATCTATAGTCTGAAGAGCAATCTTGGAATCAGTATTTGTAGAGGTAAGGCCTCTTCAATCCTTCTTAGAGGCGCTCCATGAAGGGACTTGCAGGCTCGCAGGAATTGCAGATCAACCTGGTGAGCATGTTTCCTGGAGGTGGTGGGTTGGCTCGGGCCCTGTGGGGAGTGACAGTCCTATAAGATTACTCAGAAGTCCATTCCAGCGGCTCTGCCCCGAGGACTCCCAAAGTAATTATAGTATCAATCCATCCAGGCCTCCTGAAACCTGAAATCAATCTCTATCATTTTGCTTTTATCTCTTCACCAAATGCAGTACAGAAATCAACTAGGGATAGCCTGGACTTTCACACGGACTTATCCCTTTTGTGGGCATCACTGCAATTAGAGAGCTCAGCCAAGTCACCCAGTTGCCATTGTAGAATCCACTGATTCCTGGCGAGAGGGTCTAAGATCCTGCACTTGCTCTCCAGCCTCTGGCGTCTCACTCCATCAATCATCCATTTCCTCTCCTGTTTCTGAGCCTCGTGCTTTGTCTTGATGCCTTGCTTTGCATCGATCTCTATCTTAGCAAACACACAAGCCTCACTTTTCCTTCAGCCGCATTCTTCTCCAGCTTGTGCCTCGCTTTCCTCCTTTACGTGTCTACCCGATTCCTCAGAGATGCTGTGGCTCTGGAAGCCAGGTTCACCCTCTGCAGTCCTGCACCTTCATTCGGAGACAGTCTGCACTTGGCTTCTGTCCTGACCACCTCCAAAACAGCTCTCACCAGGGGCAACCATGACTTCCTGGTGACCAGATTCATTGGACGTTAAAATGCCAGAGATATTTGGAAGACAGTACAGTTACCATCAAACCAACACACTTTCCAAAACCTTTTAAAGAAAATGGGGTGAGTGCTCGGAAGACACACATGGGACTCCCGAAGAACCGAGATGGGGAGCTCCAACAAGGAGACAGATTTACGCATATTCGTTCACTTTCAGACAATGAGCTTGGGGCCTGGAGAGGCAAAACAGTCTGCTGGAGGTTAGGCTCAGTGTACAAGGACTTGAACACAGGCCTTTTGGCTGTAAGCATTCACTGAAGACTCACTGTACCCCAGGCACTGCTCTAAGTGTTTTGCAGTTAGAACTCTCATAATAACTCAATAAGGAGATGCCGTTGCTCTCATGCTGGTCTTATAAGTAATAATACTGAAGTACAGAGTAAGTAACTTGTCCAAGGGCACAGAGCTAGAAATGGCACAGATGGGATGGGACTGCAGAGTCCTTTGCTTAATAACGTTGCCATGCTACCTTTCCATTGTCTTATATTTTACTGTATATCCCAGACCTTCCAAAACCAAAGTGTGACATGCCTCGGGTTAGAAGTGATCTTAGATATTCATCTCTTCAGCCCAGGGACAGCTGGGTGGGACTTGGGGCAGTCATAGTTTCTTACTGATCTACTTTCGCTGGTAGCATCCTTGACTATTCAGTGGGTCATACAAATGTAAATTTTCATGATTAACATGGCATGTAGCAAATGAATATTGTCCATGTAATGGCATTATTAAGCACTCTACAAATAGCGGTGGATTTATTCAAAGAGCATGTTATTATGGCATTGTGTATAGACCTCTGAAAAACCTTATAATGGTCACTATAAAATTTGCAAATGCAGTGGTATGGGGTGGGGTGGAGATAAGGGGTGAGGGATGGGAGGGAAGAAGAGGATCTGAAAGTATTCAGAAATACTTGGTGTTGAATTTGTTTGTATGTAAATAACTTATCCCAAATTTCCCATAAGACTAACCCCACTCTTAATATTCCAAGATGTTCCCTTGGAGTCAAAGTCACTATTAATTATAGAATCCCAGTATAAAGTGAAGCAGACTTCTAAAGCAGAACTACAGCAGATAGAAAAAGGGTCATGTCATGTAGGTATTTTATAGCCTTGCATTAGCTGTTTGCCCCCAAGACAGAGATTTTAATAATTAAGGGTATTACTAAAAGCATAAATTTTTACTAATTAATAAAATACATAATCTCCTTCATACCACCACAGTCTCTGGTACTATTATAATGAAAATATCCCTTAAGAGTACTTCGGCCTTCAACAATACCAAGGATACCTACGTTTACATGGTCGTTTGTAAAGTATTCTCCTATCTCATATCTGAAATGAGGGTTTGGCATTAATGGGGATGTCCTCACATGTCTGCCGAAACCCTCAGGAAGGTGAACCTCTCCATGAGACTTTCCATGAACTGGAGTCCTCAGATGGGGAGCTCAGACTCACTAGGGACAGTCATTCCCCATCAGCTCTCATTCCCCAGCTGCTCTGTGTGAACCACTCAGATCAATTTGAACAGCCTCCAAAGGAGGGCAGAGGGGCAGCTCCAGGGGAGTCTGCAGGGAGAAAGGGGCTCTAGGATCCAAGTTTCTGCCCCACAAGGATTCCCTTGGTCAAGAACTTCACTCCTCTTAGATCTGCTGTTTCTTTCTGTAGTTGGATCATTCTCTGATAAACTATTTTTGGGTTTACTGAGGGAACACAGCCCTGGGGCTGGGGTTGGCTGGTAAATAGTTCAGTCTGATTACTGACGGATGTAGTGTTCAGTTGTACATATGATGGCTGCAACACATTCATCACAAACTGAGCGGCTTAAAGCAGCATGGATTTATTATCTTAGAGTTCTGGAAGTCAGAAGGGCAGAGTAGGTCTCACTGGGCTCAAATTCAACTGTCAGTAGGACTGAGTTCCTTTATAGAGGTGATGGGGGATACCATTCCTTGGCCTGTCCAGCCTCCAACCCCAATTCCTTTACTCATGGCCCCTTCCATCTTCAAAGCCAGCAACCACTGACCAAGTCTTTCTGACATTGTCTCACTTGGACATTGACTTTTCTGTCTCTCTCTTTCATACTCAAGGATCTTTGTGTTTACCTTGAGTCCTCCTGGATAATCTGGGACATGCTCCCTATTTTGAGACCAGATGGTGATCAACCTTAATTCCAGGGGATGTCTTCACTCCCCTTTGTTGTATAATGTGACATATGCACAAGTTCCTGGAATGAGAACACAGACACACTGAGGGGGCCACATTTCCACCTACCGCAGTGGATGGTGGGGCTGGCAGTTCCAGCATGACTTAGACCACATGGTCCTGATGCCATTCGGTTTTCCACTCGGGGTTACTGGCATAGTTGGAAGAGTGACCAGCTGGCCTGCTGATCAGTTGGCTCGTATTCTTGATGTGTCCAGAGAATTCAACAGAAATACTTCAATGCCAAACCCAGTTTGCTACCTCTATTGCATTCTTTTCTACTAGTCATGTCTCACTGGTGTCCTGACGTTACCTTAGAGCCTAGGATGACTACTACCCCCACCCCCACCACTACCACTTTCTTCCTCTCCTCCTCCATTACTTCCTCTTTAACACCTGACTTTTATCAAACTCGTCAAACGTGTCAGGAACCATGTTAACTTCTTTAAGAGAATTAGCTATTTTAAGCCTCGTGGCATTCCTAGGAGCTAGGTGTTATTTTCCCACTTTATGTTTGAGGAGTCTGATACCGTGCATGTGCCAAACATGGGACCGATACCATCATGTAGGAATACATCCCCTTCCTAAGAGATTAGGGATTTGGACAAAAGAGCACATGAGCCTAACAGAAAGGAGCACAACCTAACTTAAAGGATTTCCGTCTCCCCTCCAAAGTGCTGTCGAAGGCATTGCTTGCAATATCTGTAGGCTTTCCAGCTGTGGATCATGCATTCAGTGTATATCTTCAGCCAGTCGAGAAGGTCCGATCTGAGATAAATATGTCTTTCCTACATAGGACATAGTTTTCAGAGCAGCATTCAAGAAGAAACCCCAAATACTCGGATCGATGGTGGTATACTTCTCACTAAGGCTCTAAGATCTACTTGGCATAAGCTAATTGTTATAGGTAATGTATGCAAATATAGGCAAAGTGTCCCACAAAATAGTTTGAAGGGGCCTCTCTAAATAGAGATGATTCCATCTGGTTTAGACTGACTAGTCAGGCAAGGCCACATGCCAAAATTTATTTTCTGCAATAGCAATATTACAGGTGCCCCGGGCTCCCAAGTCTAACGCATTTGGCTGTGGGACTGTATAAATTTAGGTTTCTAAATTTATATCAAACAGACAGTTCAGGTGGTAATGAAATGCTTTGGGTAAGTACAATTTTCTTCTCAAAAGGAAAGTGACAAAGAATTGCCAAGGATTGGGGGGATAATAACACACTTTTATATTCAGCCCCTGACAGTCCTCCACGAAGCTCCAGTTTCTTGGACAAACATTACAGAGAGATAGAGCCTCATGATGCACTTGAGAGGCGAGCGGCGGTAATGCCGTCCTGGTGGTTTTCTGGTGAAGGGAAGCATGAGGAGGCCGCCCTTTCTGAGACAAACCTGAGACTCGAAACAGGGTAGCTCTCCCGATCTCAGGGCAGAAGACTTCACTACTTGGTGAGGTTACAGCATCAACACTAGTAACCGTTATTTTTACGGGATCGTGCAGATCTCCAGACAGTTATGGGCTTGGAAAAATAGAAATCCTTTGTAAACTCAAACGCTTCTAGTTCTCCCATTTCTGCATCTCTCTGGTTATTTTCCGAGGGCACTTCAGGGACTGTGGCTTGCTGGGTTTGCTGTAACAAAGTACCACAGACTTGCTTAACGCAACTGCAGCCTACTCTCTCGGGAGGGTTTCCTCCCAGTTCAGGAGTCTAAAAGCCTGAAATCAGGATATCTGCAAAGCCGTGCTTCCTCTGATGGCCCTAGGACAGGATCCTTCCTCACCTCTTTCTAGCTTCTGGTGGTTGCGAGTAATCGCTGGTGTTCTTTGACTTACAGCTGCAGCACTCTGGTCTTGGTATTCTCCCGTGTTGTCTCTGTGTTGACATTTCCCTCTGCTTATAAGGACCACGGTTATCGCATAAGCATCTCCCTAAATCTAGTGCAAACTCATCTTGACTTGATTACATCTGTAAAGACCCCGTTTTCCAAGAAGGTCACCTTCAGAGGTACCCAAGGTTGAGGCTTCAACATATCATCTTAGGGGACACAGTTCCCCACTTCAGGGACTGTCTGACCAACTGAGACTCAGTCACTGTAGACTTCTCTGTGTGACAGTTTCCAGTGAGGGGGGAGCACAGTGATTATAATGAATGGGATAAACTTGGTTTCTTTGGCCCAGTAACCCGAGATAACACTCAGTCTCCAAACACACAGCCAGGTCAAGCCTTGGAGTTTGCTGGCTTTGGAGCAGGATGCCAGCCTCAGGGCAGTGACTTGCTTTCTCTGGAGACTCATTTAGAAGCAATTTTGTGTTTAGACAAAGGATAACATTTAGACACAGTGATGGTGGAAGAGGTAAAAGGCTTAGAGGGGGAAGGGGAAAAGAATGACATCTGTGCAGTGAGTACTGCCCATAAGAAGCCTGATTCTTAGAGTCCACCTGAACCCTGTGTCTGGAATCACTATTAACCAACTCCTGTCATCAGCCCTGCTGAGGACACACCCAGTAATTGAGGCGGGAAGTGTGGCCTCATTCTCTCCATTTCAGGATCAGCAGACTAATCCTGTATCAAGTCAGATCTCCCAAAGCTAAAGGTCTCACCATTACTCTCACACCCGTAAAATTGTCTCCAGAGAGTGGCTATTTAAGAGGCTGTCCTTTCCTTTTATCGAGGGGCCATATAAGAAATGACTAGATAAAGCATGTTTCTATATCTTCGGTAAAAACGCCACTGAAGAGTCCCTCTCCCCTCCGTTGTCCCATGTCCCTTACGTAAGTCTCTCTGTAATGATTGCCTCTTAAAACTTGCTGCTAGAAAAAGGTTTGTCTTTCCTGTCACCCTGTTTTTCTTGTTAGCAGGGAAAAATAGCACTGACGATTTGGGGGAAATTTTATGGTTGTTTGATTTTTGCCTTTGTTGTCGGAAAACAATGAAGGTCTGAGTCTGGACTTTCTCCCAGATGTTATGTCAATTACCTTTGTATTGCAACCCACCTGTCAGAATCGAAGCATCATAAGTGGGTGGTGGAGGCAGACCTATGGTATTTTCTGCCCCAAACTGGCTCCTGGGACCCCAGAACCCCACTCTAGCCGCCAACCAGAGGCTACCAAGTCTGGGTGCCTTAATATAACAACACCCAGAGCGGCTCTTCAGGATTGCGAAAGTCACTGTAGAGTTGGTCGGGAATGGCCTAACCCACATTGTGGGATGCTAAGTACTTACTGTTTGGCACGTAGATAATTACTTGCATTGTAGAGGATTTTCAGAAAGATGAATAAATAATAAATACATGTCTGAATAGGCCAGAAGGGTTTGGGCTGGATGCCCTTACCATACCAGTTGCCAAATGACCAGTCTTTTGTTAGTTCTTTCCCAACGTAATGACTCCACATAGTCCAGCCAACCCCTGCCACGTAATGCTTCCGGTTGTTCTCGTGGCTCCGTCGTCTCCTCAAAAGCTGAGGTATCTGCATTTCAGGACAGCCCCTGATGATTATCGACTCTGTGTAGAAGGGTTTGTGGAGAGATGCTTAGAGGCTGCAGAAAGACAGCTGGTGCCTGAGGCAGGACATAAATCTGGCCTCTACACTCACCTTCCCCTTTATAAATTATAGAGGAAAGTTTGTGTGTGCCTGTGCGTGCGTGTGTGTGTGTGTGTGTGTGTGTGTGCGCGCGCACACGCCCGCATGTGCATGCTTAGGTTCTAGTCCATTCTCTGTCGGGAAGTCTTCAGAGTTTACTGCATACAAATTCATTATCTCCACCTTGGCTCACATATCCCGTGGTATGTGAACAAAATTTGACTCTGTCTGGAAAACGAATGAACATGTGCCTAGGTCCTCTGGGTTTAAAAGCACGCATTTTGCAAAGCAATCTTTGGGAAATGTCCGCGGAGCACCCAGTGACAGAATGCTGAAAGAAGGAATAAAACATCCAGTGCCTTTAGAATTGAAGTAGTGAAGATGAGATAGAGGGCATTCATTCCCTCATTCATTAATTCACTCAACCATGATTCTGTTGAGCATGTACTGGGCACCAAGCACCGTGTGAGCCACTGAAGTAGTCGCGAGTGTAGACAGACAGTGGGGTCAGCAGAACTTGATAAAAGGTGATTAATCACACAAATACAGAACAGCAACTGTGACTAGTGCCATGAAGAAGAAAATGGTGTTACAAGGAGCCACTAAGGGGAGAAGTGACCTGCAAAGTGAGCTAAAGGCTAGCAGGAATGCCTTCCATCCATTGACAGGAGACTGTCATTCATTGGCAAGTGAGAACCTTTGGGAAGCATTTCACAGTGAGTCAGTCCATCAGCGGATGGAGCGTGTCACAGTCTCAGAGGCTGCCAGTGATGAAAGAGCCTTCATCTGACAGGGGCTCTGAGGCCAAGAGGCCACCAACCTGGAAAGTGCCACCCAACACGTCCTGTGTCCCTTCCTGATGGTCTTTCTCTCATGGTGGTACCGTTCCCTGAACCCTCTAATATGCATGTGTGTGTGTGAACATACAACTCTTTGATTGTCTGTTTACTTTGTTTACCTCCCTTGACTCAAATGTGAACTCCGCGAGGACAGAGATTTGTGCTAGTGTCCTGTGTTGCCTGGAACACCCTTGGATTATTCTCAGCACTGTTGCAAATACTGAATCCAACCTGTGGTAGGTGTTTTCTTTCTTTCTTTTTTTTTTTTTTCTTCTAAAATTTATTTGACAGAGATCACATGTAGGCAGAGAGGCAGGCAGAGAGAGAGGGGGAAGCAGGCTCCCTGCTGAGCAGAGAGCCCAATGCGGGGCTCGATCCCAGGACCCTGCGATCATGACCCCAGCCGAAGGCAGAGGCTTTAACTCATTGAGCCACCCAGGCGCCCCAAGTAGTAGGTGTTTTCTAATTGGTGTTTCCTTGCCCTTTGTCACTCTTTGCTGAGATGTTAAGATAATACCTGTGTTCTATTCTTGGTTATCTGGGTGTCCTAGTAGAGTGGGAGCTGAGTCTTATGGTGCTGAGTCACCTGGATAATACTGCTCCCTCCACCTTTTGGTTTGGAAACCAGTTTAACCAGTCATGTTTTGAGGCTGGGAGAAGGACGCTAACTATTGAGTAAATAAATACAAAACATAGCATCAGAGTAAGGAGTGTCCTTATAACAACAAAAAGTTAAGGAAAACAGAGTGGTCAAAACCCAGAGTATGGTCTCCCAGTTAGCCCTAGCTCTGGAAGTGGAGATGTGGGCTGACCATAGCTGGGCATTCAAAATATCAGTTAGTATTTGGGTCTCCATTTGGACATACACTTGGCTGCAAGGTGAAACAAAACTCTACAGTGGCATAAAAAGTTGTTGGGGCGCCTGGGTGGTTCAGTTGGTAAAGCGTCTGCCTTCTGCTCAGGTCATGATCCCAGGGTCCTAGGATGGAGCGTCGCATCAGGCTCCCTGCTCAGTGGGCAGCCTGCTTCTCCCACTCCCTCTGCTCCTCTCCATGCTTGTGCTTTCTCTTTCTCTCTGTCAAATAAATAAAATCTTAAAAAAATTGTTGAGGTTCCATCTTCTGCCCTAAGAAGGAACGAATTTCTTCATTGCTGTGGTCTGACTGTCTAGAACAATGCTTGTGACATAGTAGTCACTTAATAAATGTTTGCTGATCGTATCATTATAGGTTTGAATCCAGTAGTCACCTTCAACCACATCCAGGTTCTCCCTTTCCCCTTTGGAAATGGTCAAAAGGATGTTTTTGTTTTTGTTTATCCCATTGGCAATTATGATCATGTTTATTCAAGCAAGGATTGGATTATTGACATTTTAGATATGAACTAAATAATGATTATTTTAGAAGAGGTTCTATATTCCAGGCACTGGCTACATGCTTTACAGATATTAGCTCTTCCTCACCTCATAGTAACTGATGTGGTTGGTTAAACTCTCCTCCTTTCAGAGGTGATGAAATTGAGTCTCAGAAGTTAAAGTTTAAAGGCATCCATGTGCAAAATCCTGTTCTCGACATTGTATACTGCTTGTATACAATGGTCTCATTCAGATGTTCAGGTGGAATCGGGATCCCTGGGTGCCAGGGTGGCTCAGTGGGTTGAGCCTCTGCCATCGGCTCTGGTCGTGATCTTGGGGTCCTGGGATTGAGTCCCACATCAGGCTCTCTGCTTGGTGGGGCTCCTGCTTCCTCCTCTCTCTCTGCCTGCCTCTCTGCCTACTTGTGATCTCTCTCTCTGTCAACTAAATAAATAAAATCTTAAAAAAAAAAAAAAGAATTGGGATCCCTACAGGAGGTCCAGTCTGCATTTATTCCACTAGAATGAGAAGATGAGTATAATTTCTTCAGTACCTCCTAAATTGAATTAAACCAACCCAGAGTCTACCTCATCTCCCACCTTTTGAAAAACCCATGGGGTCATACAACAGATGAAATTATCATAACAGCAACACACCCACAAAATTTAGATAATATTAGAGAAAGACAACTTCCCAGCTCTTACTGAAGTGATCTCAAGCCAGATTATCTTTCTAAAATTAAATATACAATAAAAACCAGACCAACATAGCTTTTGCCAGCCAAAGACCTAGCAAAGATTTAACAGTATCTAGAGGAAGAAAATGATTCAGAGACCACAGAATGAGAACAACTCAACAACGGCATGCTTCCGTCTTGCCAGGATGCTTTCTGAACTGTGCTAGCAGTCCCGAGATCCTCTAACATATGGGCTAAAATTCAGTAGGCAGAAGTGTTTCATGAAGAGGTTGTGGCAGTGTTTACATTTGGGGTGAAATCTACCCATTGCATATAGCCTGCTGTTTCTGAGGTTAACACTGGAAATGGAAGCATTCCTAACTTCCGGAACAATTACAAATTTTATTTGGTGGCACCCCCTGTCATCAGGACTTACCCGGTAGCCTTCCTCCCTGCCCTGCCTCTCCGCTTTAGGATTCTTCCAAGACCTTTAAACATCCAAGTGCCTGAATCCCCACCTCCTCTTTGATCTCTGGGCTTCTTGGTCCCCAGCTTTTTCCGGAACATGGCTATGGTCAGAGACAAGGCTCTGACTCTGCCCTGTTTTGAGCAGACATGGGTGGGGTTTCCATGTCCCCCTTTTTGTCCTTTTCTCTGCATGGCCCCAATCCACTTGTAACTCTGTGTCCTAGTGGTTGCTGCTACTGCTTCCGTCTCTAAAGACTTCAGCTTCCCCTGGTAGGTTCTATCTTGTTCTTTTGTTTTAGCTGAAGAGTCATGCTCCACAGATCCTGGACTCATGTTTTATTCCCCTTGGGTCCAGTGAGGCCCTCTACCCCCTGCTCTTTATCTTTCTTCAGCTTTTGAATTGTCCACTCCAAGTGACTTTTCTTCCTTCAGTAACAGCAGACAGCCTTCCTTGGCCACCTCTTGCCCCGCTATGTTTCATTTCTGTTCTGCTCCTGTTCCTTTCAAGCAGGCCTTGCTGAGTTTTAGAAATGTGACCCTGTTCCGTAAATCGCTCCTCTTCTTTCTCTGCCACATACAGAAGTTGACTTCCTTTCCTTTTGGGTCCCATTGTCTGGTTTCCTAACATAATCCTCTGGATTCTATTTGTGGGTGGGTTCTCCTGCATGGAGATATGTTAGATTACCGAATTCTGGATCCATTAAACATCTGTTCCTCAGCTAAATCCCATTTGCTCTCACCTTCTTGAGTTAAAAGTCATCACTCAAGACCCATCTTTCCTTTAGTCAAAAATAAAACTTAGGGCAAAACTATATGTTATTAAGTATGCTTCATTGTTTCTCAACTAATTGAAATAGAGGCAGGGGTAGTGACTGTAGTCCCACTAACAGAGGTGGAGATAGAAGGGGAGGGACTCGATCTTACTACTTTAAAATATACCTAACGATGCTTGACATTTTCTACACTGGTACTCTCTGTCTTCTTGGCTTAAATCTATTCCATTTGTTTTCTGCATCTTCTTGGAATAGCTCTCTTAATATTAAAAGGTCGGTTTCCCAATTGTCTTTCCTGTGAACACTCTTCAACAGCTTTAAGGGGCATCCCTCCCAGATATTAAGGCTCCCCCGGAATTGGCTCCTTCCAGTATGCTCCTAGAATTCTTGCCTCCTTTCAGGAGGAGAGTAGGTCCCTGTCCTTATGTGTCCATGAAGAATGACCCCTAGACACATTGCTAGAACAGCACTTACAGCCCCATGTCATCCCCATATGCCTCTTTGAGTGGGAAAGAGTGATTTAGCTCATGGGTGGAATGTCGGGAATCGAACATCATTGGTCCATCTTTCTCATTCAGGTAAGATTAAAATGACAATACTGTTCCCAATGCCCAAGGCTGATTCTTTCTTGAGGAGCTGCCTTGGCTATAATGAATTTTTGTTCTTCCATGTAACAGATCTTCTGGTCCTTCTAGTTTTCTCTGTTCTTCCATGTAATAGACTTTCCAGGAGGCAGATTCTGTCCTTTCAAGGGAAGAAAGGGGCAGGAAGAAGGACGTGAACCTGTCTAGCCATTCTACCTGTGCCTGAGTAGATAGGTTCAGTTACTTTGGGGTGGCGAGGTAAGGTATGGGGTAGGGACATAATGAGAACTATATGTGACCAAGACTAAAGCTATGTTCCCTAAACCAGAGCCTCTAGCGATAATGCTAATAAATTTTTATCCTGAATGGATACATGTTTCAGTTTCTCGGTGGGATTTGGAACTCAGAAGAGGAAAGGGGTGTGATTTATTTACCCTTCTGCTCCAACAGCCTTTACTCTGTTGGCTGTCTCTGGATTCAGGGCTCCTGTGCTGGTGGAGTAATGGCTGAAATGCCTCCTCTTCTGTCTTTGAAAGAAGTGCCACCCAGACATCTCTCTTTTCCCTTTTCATGTCTGTTCAGCCTGGCCTCAAAGTTCACCACCTGTCTCCGAGGGAAATCCCTTTCTTCCTCCAGCTCAATCAAGATGTCATTCGTCATTTTTCATGTACTCACAGCAATTCCTGTGAAGGAAAGATTCAGGCCCTTACCTTTTTCTGTTATGAGCTGAGACCATTATCTCTTGAGTCCCTTATTAGACATGATTTCTAGAGATTGAAACTTCCAAATATTTATGTCCATTGAGTTTTTCTAGATCTTAGACCAGTGAGGGGTTTTATTTAATTATAGGATAAAGTATCTTATGATATTTAGACTGCTCTCGGGTAAAAGCAATGCAAAATCCAACTTATTTGGATTAAATAAATTTATTGGTTCACATATCTGGAAGTCCAGAGGAAGGATAGACTTCAGAATGAGCCAGGGATTCAGCGTCAGTCTGCCTCTCTTGGCAATGCCAAGAGAGCATTTGGGTTGGTTTCCTTCTTAGCCTGCTTTCTGCAGGTTGACTTTCATATCCATGTACAGCAATGTCTAGAAAAAGAATAGATGGTCCCCTCTAGATATTTTCCAGAACAGGGAAGAACTGTTGTAGAGAACCCCCTATAAACTTTTCCTCAGATAAAATTGTCTTGTACTGAATCTCATGTCCATTCTGAAGCAGTGATGGCAAGGACCACTCCTGTGGCTGGGGGACTTTCTTTCTCCTGAGGCACATGAGGTCTGGGGGGGAGGGTGGGGTAACTAACTAGAGGGGGATTCTACCTTCTGCTTGGAAGGTAGGAGGGAGGAACTGGGTGTGGATAGACAATCAGAAATTCCTGCCTCAGCTCACTCTCTTAAAACAATTCGCTGATAAAATCTATACCTCTGGGGTTGAACCCATGGTCTGGATCAAAAATCCATGACCATGACCAAAGGTAACTTGACACCGGGTAGTGGTCACCTGCTTCTAAGAGGTTATGGACAAATAAAATGCATACTAGAAATCCCAAAATACCTTCCTTGGCTTTGGAAGTAGTTTAACATAAGATAAAGAAGAATCTTTTTGAAGTTGCTGACCCAGAGCCATTACTTACTGGTAGAACTAGTATTTTAAAGGTAAAATCTTCATTTTAATGATAAGCTCATAATTAATATAGATATCATGGGTTTATATTCCTGGCTGAGGAATGCATTTTATTCATCACTGAATAAAACATACAAGCTCGCTTGAAAAAATGTTTAATTACCCAAGAAGGTACAACCATTTGAAGCTTGCGCGCGCACACACACACACACACACACACACACGCACATCTCAGAGCTTGGGCTCTGATGTAGGAATGACTGCTTCTACATGGAAGAGTAAAGACAGAGAATACTGACCTCTTGGGGCAGGCAGGTTGCCAGACCATGCTTGGGTAGTAAACCTTATTCCAGTCCTGCCATTCAGAGAAAAGGAAATCCTCTTTTATTTTAGTCTGGGTTCTCTAAGAAACACACACTGAGGCAGGATTGAATACACGAAGATTTTGTTGAGGCAAATGCATGTACAGAAGTAGGGAGAACCAGGTCGGGCCAAGAGAGCAGTCAGCCCCCTCTGCAGGTCCGTCTCAGGGTGAGGTACAGGGGAGGGGTTTGTGGGGGATGTCAGACACTGCTGAGCTCTCTAATGAGGGTTCAGCAAAGCTGGTAGTGAGTCCTGGAACTGAAGTCATATGTGAGCCTGAGGCAAAAGGAAAATTAGTAACACTAATCCTGATTTTATTTACAATTTTGGTATTTTTGCTTGTCATAGATTTTTTGCATTCATTTTTATTGAAAATATTATATCAAGTATCATTTATATTTATCACCAACTTCTTTGGCACCTCTTAAATTTGGCACCCAAGGCAATTTGCCTCCCACCCGTCCCGGTCCTGATTGGCACAGAGGGGTTGATGTGGACCGAGTGTAAGCACTAGTGGGGTTCAAGGCAGATGGGTGCTGGTCAGTGATGTTCCCGATAGCGGAAGGCCTGGGAGATGCAGTCTTGTGGCCACCACAACCTCTCCTGGGGGGAAGGATGAGGGGACAGGAGAAAACACCTCCCTGTGAGAATACGGGTGGCCATGAAGAACATCAAGAACAAAGCAATTCTTTTCCTTCTATTTGAGACACTAAATCTCTTTGGTCTGGGTCTTGTGAGGATGGTTAGCCAGTCCCCTCACCCCCATGCTAGATGCTGCAGGTACTGAAATAAGGTCCCCAGCATGGCTGCTTGTCCCAGCTCTCGAGCTTCGTCTAGCTCTCCGCTCTGATTCTCCTCTCCCGTCCTGTCTCTCTGCTTTTCTGTACAGCTGGCATCTAGCCCTCCCAGACTGGCCGGCTATGCGGAGGGTGTGCATAAGCCTTTGTATCTGGCTGCTCTACACAGCACTGCTTTTCAGATCAATCCTTGGTTCCACACATCACAGTCTGTGGGCCGGCAGTTTGTGACCTCCCATGTTTGTAGACTCTGTGACATGACAGGCTAGTTTCGTCTTCAGGGTCCCCGGGATTTTCTCATTGGGGAAGAAGATTTTAAAAAAGTAGGGACATGTGGGTGGCTCAGTGGGTTAAGCATTTGCCTTCAGGCTCAGGTCATGATCCCAGGGTCCTGGGATTGAGCTCCACATGGGGCTCTCCCTCTCCCTCTGCCTGCAGCTCCCCCTGCTTGTGCTCACTATCTATCTCTCAAATAAATAAATAAAATCTTTTTAAAAAAAAGTAAAATGAGGGAATCTTGGTCACATAAACTCTAATTTCCAGATTAACGAAAAATGTAAACCTCTTTTTTGTGTACCAGTGTACCAGGCCGAAGTGCAGCAGGTGGGGTAGACAGCCTTCCTGATGCCCCCATTGGTCCTTAGAGCAGTCCTGTGTCTCCTCCAGATGCTCTGTGTCCCACTGTGGGCAGTAGGGAGTATCTTGATTCTAACCCTCCCGACAACAGAGCTTAGGTGTTCCTGCTTCTAGTCTACTTGTATGAAAGCCGAAGTTTGGGAAGACTGTGACTTGGCTCAGGTCACTCAGCTAGGAGATCGGGGTTCTAGAATTCTGAGTCCACATGTTTGACTTCTGTGGCTGGCTCTTTGCTGTATTTCTTCCCACTGGTTGACAACGAGGGGCTTATTTCTAGGGAAATCATTGCTGCGTATCGATTTGGGTACAACTGTCTTACAGTCTGATTAGTCACTCAGAATCCACAACGGCCACCATCCCTGCCAGAAGAGCTCACCCGAGCAGTGTTGGGGGCACTTTCCACTAGGGCAGACCAGTATTTGTTCCAACTTTATTGACCAGACCACTCAATTAAGTTTTATAATTAGTTCTCATTAGCACTCCTATAGCTGCGAATTCTTCTGTTTCTTCTTTTTTTTTCTCTCTTTTAAAACCCGCAGCTGAATTGGTACCTCAAGAGATTCAGTTTTCCTTGACTTTGAAAGAATCAAAGAAAGAAATTTCCAGTGTGATGATTGCTATAAAAACCCCACTGAAAAAGCAAAGCTAGGAAACTTACCCTGGAGATGACATGGAAAAATTGTGTTTGCATGACATAAACTGAGTCTGTATAGCTTCTTGTGGCAAGGGATGATAGATTCACCTTCAATTAAAGTTATTTAGCTCTGAGGTCTTCCAGAATGGACTTTATTTTTCTGTTTCAGAATGTCACTCCTATGATCATTCCAGGTAGAGAAAATGATGTCTTTCCTTGGGCTTCATGTAACCAGTGGGTAGTGTCATTTAGGCGAGCTGATCACTATGTAGTATCTTGTGCTATTAAAACCTAGGTGCTCTTAAATATTTATAATGAGAGAAGTCATATTCAGCATCTTACATGCATTATTAACAGTCTCTAAATACATCTTCTCTAAATCAGTTACAGTATGTATTGTACCCCTGCCATGAAATTTACCTTCCCATTTCAGCTTTTGCGTCTGTGGATGAGGACTGATGGGTCTCCAAGGAATATTGTGCCCCAGATTCAGTTTCCTATGTTCATTGCTTCCCGGGGTTTTCATATCCATTCACTTGCTGACTACTCATATGTATATTCATGTAAAATTAAAATGTCTCATTACTGAGATTTCAGGAACATGTTAAAAGAGAGAGAGTACTTGATTGGGCTTTGAACAACTTGTGTTCTAGTCCCAGCCTTGCTGTGGGCCTGCTTGGGTGCCTGGGGCAAGTCTGTTCTGGCCCCACTTTTCTCATCTGTGAAATGGGGACTTTGAATAGATTGGTTCCTGGAGAGCAGGGGAGGGTCAGGTCACACACCTCTCAGTCTGGAGGAAAGAACTGGACAGAGTTCAGCCAATGAGGCATGCTTCTGGGACTGAACAATCTAAACTTGAGAAAATATACCACAGACCCATGAGATTTCTGTTTGGAGTGGGGTGTGGTCAGATTGTATCTTTGTGGTGAGGACTTACTACCACAGGGGGGTCATCCCACTCTTGGCCATCCTTGAGCAGGGAAGGCTATGGTTCTTAGAAATAGGGAGTTGTTGGTATGGACTGAATGTCCGTGTCCCCCCAAAATTCATATGTTGAAATCCTAATCCCCAGTGTGATGGTATTAGGAGGTAGGGCCTTTGGGAGTAATTAGGTCATGAGAATAGCGTTCTCGTAAATGGGATTTTACCCTTATAAAAGGTTCCTTCTCCTTTTCTGCCGTTTGGGGACACAGTGAGGAGACAGCCCAGGAAGTGGCCCTCACCAGGCATGGAATCTGCCACACCTTAATCTTGGACTTCCTGGCCTTCAGAACTGTGAGAAATAGATTTCTGTTGTTTATATACGCCACTAGTCTATGGTAGTCTAACCCACTTGTTCTGTTACATCAACCTCAATGGACTAAGACATTTATGTACTGAAGTTTGTCTAAACTCACAGCCTACAAAATATGGTGGGGAAGCGTAGAGTTGGCTCTGACGAGAAGTTAGGTGGGATATGGGTGGGGAGTCTGAGGTTTGTGCCTTAGGGTTATAGCTGCTCAATTATTCTCTCTCTTTACTTAGATCTTTGGGTATGTATCTTGGGTCTGAGTTCTGCTGCATGAAGTTCAGGAGACCAGTGTCCCTCCCTGTGGTCCAAGCAGGGCTGTCAGTAAGGCCAGTGTGGCTAGGACAGGAGTCAACAGCTGTAGATGGAAGAAGCATGCAGACTAGCCCAGGAGGCCAGGTGGAAAGGTCCGGAGGAACTTGCTCCCTGGCCCCTGAGGGGCAATCCTCTTGGAAGCTCTTGGGCATAATGGGTGAGAGCAGGACGTATATCTGGGGAAGACTAGGGAGGTGAGATCATCTTGTGATGAAGATGCCAGGCTGAAGATCGTAGCTTTCATCTAGGAAGTGGGAGGTAGTTCAGGTCTTTTGACCCAGGCAGCGATGTATCATTTTTATATTTCATAAAGAAAATCCTGGAGGCAGTGTGGGAATGTAATGGGAAAGAGCGATGGAAAGCAATCCAATATCACACTTTGCATGCTATGTCAGGCTTAGTAAACGCCAACAACTCCATTTAGGGCTTCAGGTGTCTGGAGTAATTGGTCTGTGTATCTCAAGCTCTCATTTTGGACTCCAGGTTGTCCAAAGGCCCAATTCATCTCTTCAGTAAGCAGGGGACTGTTAACTCATGACTTCAGGTTTTCATTTAACACATCTGTAGCCTTTATTATTTGAAGCCTTCTAAAAGAAAAGGAGGGAAAATATAATTAAGAAAGAGTGTGTGGGTGCACGTGCACATGGCATGGATGCACTTGTCTGTCCCTGCGTGTACATGACCAAGCAGGTGTGCACTGATTGGGATTTATAACATGAAACCCCAAGCCCAGCCCAGTGAAGAAAGCACCAGCCCAGAAGTCAGAACGCCTGTGTTCTTATTCTTGTCCTGTGCCAAGAGCTGTTTAACTCCAGCTCGATCACAGCTGCTCCAGAGCTTTGGATCCTTCTCTGTCAAATGGAGTTGGGGAGTCAACTTGATTTCTACAAAGCTTCTCAGCTGTACCATTTTCTATTTTATAAATAATCCCTTCTCTCCTATCTTAGAACTGGTACACACTTTACAGATACTGTGAATTGTTTAAATTGCATGGCATGCTGCATACTTTATGTAAGAAAAAAATAACAGAAAAGGCGGGAAGAATATATTTGATTTGACCTTGGCAGTTTCATTTTTAAAAATGTTTTCAAAGTGGCATGAACAAGCGAAAAATAATCTAAGCCACCAACTGATAAACCTTTTACCATGGAAACCATGAGACAGTAGATGTTTTGCTGTGGAAAGGAGTGAAAACTACAGTAGGAACACGGAGGACACACTGTGGGGAGATTTGTACCCCTCGGAGGACTTGGAAAAATAAGATCTTTTCAGATCTGCACATCAATCAGGAAGGAAGGTCTGAATTCAGAAATATGAGGCTATTACGGTCACTTACATTAAAATAAGACACATTTTGATCAACTCCAGAGCAGGATTTTTCAGCAGCAACACTACTGAGGTTTTGAGCCAAAGAG
>PISX010022274.1:0-32077 GCA_004024625.1 Mellivora capensis | reverse complement strand
TTATGCCTCCATCAGAAAGGATGAATACCAGACTTTTGTAGCAACATGGACGGGACTGGAAGAGATTATGCTGAGTGAAATAAGTCAAGCAGAGAGAGTCAATTATCATATGGTTTCACTTATTTGTGGAGCATAACAAATAACACGGAGGACATGGGGAGATGGAGAGGAGAAGGGAGTTGAGGGAAATTGGTGGGGGGATGAACCATGAGAGACTATGGACTCTGAAAAATAACCTGAGGGTTTTGAAGGGGCGGGGGGTGGGAGGTTGGGGGAGCCAGGTGGTGGGTATAGTGGAGGGCATGCATTGCATGGAGCACTGGATGTGGTGTAAAACTATGAATTCTGTTATGCTGAAAAGAAATAAAAAAAAAAAGAAAGAAAAAGAAAAACACTTAAAAACCAGTGCCACACTCTTCGTGTGCAGGAAATGCTCAGGATCGTCATGCTATTTGGATGATTAGAATCATATTTTGTGAAGCCCTTAAAGAATGGACTTGCCAAATGACAAACTGTAGGGATCCTCTACTGTACCACACAAGAATGCGAAATACTGTTAGATTCCACAAGTGTACAGAATCATAGAAGGATATTGAGTAGGAGTGACTGCGGGTGGTCTGTTTCATAGTTTATGTCTTTTCATATTTTATGTCATATTGACTAGTCCATAAGGTAGATAAAACATAGAGGTTCTAGTCTTCAAGCTGCCTAATATAGTTTTATCAATTCTGCAATGTATAGATGCATGGTAGTCAGGGATATTTTTTTTCTATTGGGACCAGAAATTTTGCCTTCACTCTCCTGCTAACGACATGCTATCATTGTATTGTGTCCCCCTGAAAAGATATGTTGAAATCCTAACTCACATATCTCAGAATGTGACCTTGTTTATAAATAAGGTTGTTGCATAGGTAATTAGTTAAATTAAGATGAAGTAATAGGAGGCCATATGAAAACCCAGACACTGGGTGCGAAGATGAAGGTAAGAAGCTCCTAGTCAAGGAATATCAAATGCTATTCGTGACATCAGAAGGTAAAGGAAAGCATGAAACATATTCCCCCCCACTGAAGCCTTTGAGAGATCATAGACCTGTCAGCCCCTTGATTTTGAACTTCTAGCCTCCAGAAATAGGAGACAATAAGGTTTCATTGTTTTCAGGCACCTAGTTTGTGGTCCTTTGTAATAGAGCCCTAAGAAATTAACACAAATTGTGGTGCAGAGAATGCTAGTGATGCTGTAACAAGTAGCCGAAATGTGGAAGGTAGTTTGGAATTAGGTAACGGGTAGAGGCTGGAAGAATTTTGAGGTCCTTGATAGAAGTCTATATTGCATTGAAAACAATGTTGGTAGAAATATGGATATCACAGTCAATCCTGGAGAAGAGTCAAAAAGAAAAGAGGAGAGCTGTACAGAAAGCTCCTCTTATTATAGAAAATAGATGTATCATCATGGACAGAATGTTGTTAGAAATGAATGTTAAAGCTGCTTCTGGTGAGGTCTCAGATGGAAATAAAGACCATGTTACTGGAACCTGAATTAAAAGTGTTTCTTATTATAAAGTGAAAAAGAACTTGGCTAAATTATGTTCTACTGCTCTGTGGTAGAAAGTGGGACTTGTAAGTTATCAATATGGATATTTAGTTGAGGAAATCTCAAGAAAAATGTAGAAAGTGTTGCCTGGTTTCTCTTTCCTGCTTATAGTAAACTGTGAGAAGAAATAGACAAAGTGAAGAAAGAACTACTGAGTAAAAGGAAACTGGGCACATAGTGATTGAAAATTCTCAGTTATCCAGAATACTTCCTCTGGAAACAGGGTCAAGCTGTGGCTGCAGAAACTAGAAATATTGCCAACCTGGGCATAAAGAACCAAGATGAGTCTCTCTGGTCACAGAGCTACAGAGGCCAGGGTCTGGTCTGACAGGAAATCCTTGGCTCCAGAGGTTGTGGTAACCTGCTTTATTCCACAGGGCCTGGACATTGCCCAGAGCCGAGGAGACAAGACCAGCTCCTCAGGCCAGAAGCAGACCATCAAGCTACAGAGAATCATTCTCAGGCTTTGGAACATATGGGGGTTTGCTCTACCGAGTAGTGAACTTGCATTAGACTAGGGACCCTTGTTTTGTCATTTGAAATTCTATTTTTTGGAATGGGGGTGTCTACCTCATGCCTGTCCTACCACTTTATCTTGGAAGCAGATAACTTGTTTTGTAAGTCTCACAGATTTATAGATAGAAAGGAATTATTCCTCAGGATAAGCCACAAACATTTGATTTAGATGACTTAGAAAACAAAATTTGGACTTTTTAAAGTGGTTATATTTAGATGAGATCTTGGAGGTAGGACTGAGGTTGGGATGGTTATGAATCTGGGAATTGGAGTTGAGGCAGATGCATTGTGCATGTGGGAAGGGTGTACATTTGGGGGAGGGGAAGAAGCGTAGACTGTGATGGGTTGAATTGCATCCTCTAAAAAAGATATGTTTAAATCCTAATCGTTGTACCTCAGAATGTAATTTTATTGAGAATGAGGCCCACTGCAGATGTAATTAGTAACTAGAATACGTAAGTCCTTGATCCGCCACAACTGGGGAGCCTTCTAAGAAGGTGTTCTGTGATGACACGGTGACAAAGGGGAATGACATGTGATGACGGAGACAGGGAGGGGAGTTATGCAGCTATAAGTAAGGAAATACCAAGGTTAAACACCACAAACTAAGAGAAAGTCCTGAAGCCAATTCTTGCTCAGAGACTTTAAGAGAGCCTGGACCTGTTTGAATATTGACTTCTTATTTTTGCTGCTATTTTAAGCTACCCAATACTTTGTGGTGGTAATTCAAGAAAACATAAAAGGAATATTAATATTTTTCCTAAATGTCATAGTGTAGCTGCAACGGAATTCATAAAGGACCCTGAACACTGTACTTTAGAAGCCAGACAGGCTCAGAAAAAGACTGGCTATGAAAAGATTAAGACCACTCATTTGCTTGAATTTAAGAAACTTTACTGAGTTTTGTTTTCCAATTTGGTTCTCCAGTTCTGTTCTTTCTGATGATAGATATTAATGCTCATAGTGGCATTCAAATTAATTCTTTTTTTCCTGAGTGGCTCCAACCAGTGAATGTGTGTGATTTGAAATTTGTAAGTTATTGTAAATACACAACTTGCTGGACATCAAATAATGTTGTATCCAGCTGTCTGGACCAACAGGTGTCTCCCATGGTAGGCGACAGTTCATTAAGAGGCAGTCCATGTTAACCTTTGATTATTTATTATTCTTCCAAATAATTAAATTAAATTAGTAAAATGATATTGAAGAAATAATTGTATATAATACGTAGTGGGTTCCTAACAACCAGTTACACTTAGAGTGCTTTATGTGACATGCTTGCATATGCTTACAATTTATGATAGCAATATAAGGCATGGTTATACCATTTTTGAAATTAAGAAACTGAGTCACAGAAAGTTTTGATAACTTGCCCAACATCACTGATCTGAAAAGCAGCAGACCTGGGAATTGATCCAGGTACAATAACTCCAGAGCCCAGTTTTTCAATCATTAAAATTTACTCTATAATGAAGTTGACCTCTGGGTCAGTACATGAGATATAGTGGGTTCACTTTCATGGCTTAACCCAAAGGATGTAGACTTATGTATGGCAGTCCCTAGAAAATTATCTGGCTTCACTTTAAGAGACAATGAGTGACATACTGGCTCACTACACTGATATGAGTAAATAATGAACAATTCTAACACTAGGTCAAAAATGTTTTGTCATTTTAATTAAACCCACTATACTTACTATTAATTCTTCTGAAAGGACTATGGCCTACAAAGCTATGGAGATTTTATAGCAATCTTTATTTATTTGTTTAATGAAATGGTGCTCTCATAAAGGGTGAGAGTATGGTTCTGTGGCTCAATGAGAGTGATGTGCTTAGTTTCTATCTCATGTTAATCTAGAACTACCTGACATGGCATCTCTCTTATTTTGTGCTCTAAGGATATGTCAATCTGAGGGGAGGCCATGGAATGGGATATTATATGAACCTACCAACAGTGTAAATACAAATTCATAACAAATTTAATACTGTGGATGGCAGGCTTGGAACTGTAAACATAAAAACAACCATTTCTGGAAACTTAGTCCTTCATATTCAGAATTCGTGTCAGTATTTTCCTGAATTATGTGGTTGCTGAACCTGAAGGAAACATCTCCTTCTTTCATTTTATCTTCCACATTGGAATGGCAGAAGGGTTTCTATAACGTAAAGAAAATCTCCATAACCCTTAATGAGAAGTGTTTCCAAAACATCTGTTCCCAATTGGGAGGAAAAAATTAAAGAGTGAAATTTTCCACCTGTGAACAACTCCACATAGAAGAAAACCCCTCATCTATTCGACACGAGAAAATGTGACCAGACAGTGGGTGCATAGCACATAGAAGCTTAAGCAAATCCTAATCACGTGAGTTAACTTGTGCACATTTAAGAAAGAAACTAAAATATAAGCTCTTCTATAGTCTGTCTTACATTAACTAATAAAAAAATTTTGTCACGTGTGTCATGTTCTAGTATCTCACTTAGGCCTGCCTCACTTTGTACTGAATGAGAAATAAAAAAGTTACTACTGGAATGTAATACTACCAAGGAATCCCTGTTATCTGTTGTTACATTCCATAACATTTCAAAACTTCCTGGCATATAACAGCAATGAGTTATCGTTTCTTGAAATCCAGTGGTATTGACTGTGGTCAGCTGAATAGTGCTCCACTCCATGTGGAATTGCCAAAGTCACATGCATCCACATTCAGCTAGGTGCTCAGTGGGGAATAGAACGTCTAAGAAGACATTTAAAAACCAAGGTTTGTCTATAGTCTCTCATTATTTAGTAATTGAGTTCAAGGTTCTTTACAAGATGGCAACTGCCATCTAAGAAGAAATCTTCTAAGAGAACAAATGAGTTCACAAACACCTGTCAGTCTTGCTAATATCAAATTTGCCATAGTAAGTCTCACGTCCAACCCTATAGTCAAGGTGGGTAAGGACTGTTCAGGGGCACAGATACAGGAAAGTATGGTTCCCTGGGGGTCACCAGTGTAGTGGTCTATACTAAGGAGAAAACCAATGACCTGATCATATACAGACTTTGACAATTAATCAACTTTTTTTTGGCTTCTCTTCTTTTGGAGGAGAGGACTTTATCAGTTCTACTTGGACTTTGAAAACTGTCTTGGTAGAACTTAGCAGTAAGTAGTCACAACATAGTATAAGTTTATCTAATTATAGTTTAATGTAATTTTAAGTAGAAAATAAATGAACTATTTCAAAAGTGCTTCAACTGGTTTGTGACTCTTGGCACTTTAAATCTTTCCTTAGAAGACATATGAGAGAGAGAGAGAGAGAGATAAGAGGTATAATTAATTTGTAAACTTTAAAGGAGACAAGATTCTTACCTGATATTGTCCAATAATCCCTATGACAGAAAGAATAATGTTTCCCTCAAAGGTATCAATATTCTAATCCCAGATCTGGTGAACTAATTCCCTTATCTGGCAAAAGAGAAACTTCACAGATGTGATTAAATTAAGGATTAAGATCCTTAATTCATCATCAGCCAGATGATCAAGCTGGCTCTTATGTAATCACATAGCCTATATGAGAGAAGAGAGAGGCAGCGGAATGAGAGACAGAGATGTGATAATGGAAGCAGAGGATTGGATAATACAATTGCTGCCTTTGAAGATGGAAGAAAAGTCATGAACCAAAAGGAATTCGGCTGATCTCTGAAGGCTAGGAAAAGAAAGGGAACAGTATCTCCCTGGAATATCCAGAAGAACTAGCTATGCGTATACCTTGAGTTTAACTCTGTGAAACCCCTTTTGGACTTTGTCCTCTGGAATTTTATTTTATTTTATTTTTTTAAATATTTATTAATTTATTTTGGAGGGAGGAGAGAGAGAGAGAGAGAGAGAGAGAATCATAGCAAGACTCTCTACTGGGTTTGGAACCCGGTGAAGAGCCCCATCTCACAAACCTGAGATCATGACATGAGACGAAATCAAGAATCAGGCACTTAACCGACTGAGCCACCCAAGACCTCTGTCCTCCAGAATTTTGTTATTTTTTTAAAGATTTTATTTATTTGAGAGAGAAAGAGAGAAATGGAGAGGAAGCATGAGCAGGAGGAAGGGCAGAGAGAGAAACAGACTCCCTATTGAGCAGGAAGCCTGATGTGAGGCTTGATCCCAAGCCCCTGGGATCATGACCTGAACCGAAGGCAGACTCTTAACTGACTAAGCCACCCAGGCATCTCCAGAATTTTAAATAATACAGTTGTGTTGTCGGAAGCCATTACATTTCTGGTAATTTGTTACAACTATAAGAAACGAATCCAATTCTCATGGAGCAATCAGTCCAGTGATAATCTGGACACAGGTAATACTGATATTACTCAGTTGGTAACAGCAATGAATTAAGCATTCACAGTGCACTTCACACAAATGAAGACATGGAAATATATTAAAAAAAAAAAGATATTTAGGGACATGGAAGTGAGTGGGACAACTGTACCATACTCCTCAAGAAAGTTTTTGCAATGGGGTATTGATAGAATGACAGAAAAAAAGATTATTCAAGAGAAATTAAGATACCTATTAACCAAACACAATTTAAAAATACATGAATCAACACAAGTTATAACACAGTGAACCTGTAGGACAATAAGGATGAAGAGAATATCTTATGAGACTAGAACAGTAGAGACATATCTATGAATGGTCTAAAATTTAGCCAAAAGTGATTTCTCAATAGCTGTAGGAAAGATTCTAGGGAATAATTTGGCAAGAAGTAAAGTAAGCTCAATGGAAAAAAGAGGATACAAAACAGTATTTAGGGGGCACCTGGGTGGCTCAGTGGGTTAAAGCCTCTGCTTTCAGCTCAGGTCATGATCCCAGGGTCCTGGGATCGAGCCCCACATCAGGCTCTCTGCTCAGCGGGGAGCCTGCTTCCTCCCCTCTTTCTGCCTGCCTCTCTGTCTACTTGTGATCTCTATCTGTCAAATAAATAAATAAAATCTTTTAAAAAAATAGAATTTAGTAGAGATTTTAACCAAATGCTTTGTTAACCCTAACCATTGAATTAAAAAGAAGTAACAAAATTTAAAAATTATTAAATGTATTGTTACAATAAATGTGAATTAAAGTTAATCCTGCATGAAAAGTGGGAATTTGGAGAAAAGACAAATCAGGCTACATTCGTCTTACTTATGAGGAGCATAGATAATTGTACCTATCTGTAGACTATGCACATGTGAAAATACATATGGAATTTTGTTTTTGTAGCATTTGACCAGATTATAACATTTGATGATTTTGAATATGATTATTTAATGATGGTATATGCTAGTAGTAGCTCTCGTGGCAGAGGGAGGGGGGAAGTATGACTACCACACCAAACTAAAATCCAGATGAATCTAGTCCATTGTCACCCAGTAAATATTCACTGAGTATTACCTGTATGCCAATTTATTGTAATCAGAGATACAAGAAATAGTTTCTACTACATGTCACACAATTAGAAAGAGCATTGACTATACTAATACGATACAATACAATGGTATGCTATGACAAGGAGGTAATATTGTGTACCATGAACAAAAATCAAGCAACTTTAGATGCAAGGAAATGGTTGGCATGTTACCTTGGACTGGATGTTCAGGAATATTCTCTATAGTGGGAGACAATTAATCAGATACTAGAATAAAATGGTGAATAGAATGATTCTGAGAAAGAGCATTCCTGGCAGAAGACACAGATTTGCATGAACCCCGAGGTGAATATAAACCTGAAATATTCAGTGGAAACAAGAGATCTGTGTGCAGAGACAGGTGGGTGAGAGGATTTGTGGAGAACATGAGATGGGCTTCTGGGATAACCCACCTGACAAGGGTGGGTTCCTATGGGGGCTTGTATTTTCATCTGGATGATAAGGGTAGGCACTAGAGGGTTCTGAAAAGAGCAGTGATTTGTCAGAATCTCTTTATGTATTTTTCCCAGTGACATTATACACAGTTCTTGGTTCTATGGGGTGTCTCCGATTAGACACTCTCCTCCCTCCAGGTGTAAACTCTGTCTTCCATCAAAACCCAGCCAAGATAAATTCTATAACTTACAATCCAGGCATCAGAAAAGGGCTACTAAAACAAAGAATATCTTTGCCAGAAATTTCCCCTTAGAAATGTATGCTCTGAATGTGCTTCTAATTTCCAAAAACAGTTTTCTCATTAACTTATTTTCATCTCAATCATACATTTAATAATCTCTGTACATATGTATATTATATATGTCACTATGTGTTAAACCAAGACCTTTTTTAGAAAAATGTCATATTCAATCCTCTTATCTCCATTAAAAATAAAACAATTAGAATGATATCTTAGTGTCGAAGTGTTTATACCATTACTAAACTAAAAAATAAATTTAAAAAATAAATTGAAATACACTTTTGTTGTTGGAGATAGATTTTGCATGATTTAAAATAATTTACTATATTAGAGCAGTGGTTCATATATATGTGTATATATATGTATGTATACATGTATATCTATTTATACAGATGTATATACATGGAACATGGAAAAATGAGGTCAAGAGATTTTACATAATTTATCATGTGTACAGATTTACTCTGAGGAGCAAAACCCACTAAACTAGGGCAGTGATATTCTCTTTGGGAGTAATTGAAAATGAATCTGCTTTGCCTTTCACAGTTTCAGAGACATTGTGAAGTGTTCCTCTTCCATGGGCCGTAACTCTCATGGCCATGCTGGAGGTTCTGATGTGTTTCACTTCACCTGGCTCTCCGCAGGAGCACTGCCAAGGACTCTATTTGCCCCCCAGCCATATGTTTCAGTATGTCTCTATTGCTGTTGAAGCCAAACTCTGATGTGGTTCATAAATTTTTGGATGAACTTGCAGAATGTGAATTCAAAAATTAATGAGCATGGATTAACACTCTCCCTGGGCAGTCTTTGTTTATGTGCTTAACACATTAGACCTATGACCCATTCAAATCATTTTCATTGCATTACTGCAAACCTATGGTCCAGACAGGTGCAGTGCAATCGGAGAGCATACCATAATAAATAACACTATTGTCCTAGAGGTTTCATTTCACCCTTTGAAAATATCTGAAACTCTGAGGCTGTATATAAATAGAAGCTTACCAACTTTTATCAGGGAAAACTAAGTAAGTCAGTGCAAATTTTATTATAACATCAACTACAAAAATTATATTTAAAGTGATTACAAGATACAGAAAATGTACACTTTAGCATTTTTTTAATTAATGCGACAAAATGAAACTGGAAGGAAAGTAAGCAAACCTTTTAAATGGGACATGGATGTGATAATTTTTTTTTTTTTTTAATGTCTAGGGTTTGGGAGGAGAAGGGAAAAATACACAGAGCTGCAGAGTAAGAAAACTTGGAAAAGGACACGTAGCTGGACCTAGACAACTATGCTGAAGTGATTATGCAGTGGCCTTCATATGTAAGCCATGGAATGTCTGACTGCGCAGGTCTTATCTAAATCTTGCAAAAGAAAGCTGCAGCCAGAGCTATGTGGTTCGTTTTTTGTATGTCTATTTCAAGAAATTTGCATAAGTCCACAATTTATCCGCAAGCTATCATGATAAGCAATTTATCTGAATTTTAACAAGATAATTTTTCAAAATCCCTAGGGATTTATTTGTGGTCATATTGGTAGTGATGGTAATAAAGAATGGGTTGAGAAAACACAGTAATGAGTAAGAAAAACGACATCCAACTAAGGGGATTCCTTATGGAATGGTTTATGTTCTCATCTTTAGTTTTATTCTGTTCACCATTGTATCAAACCAGAGATGGCATAGATGACATGCTTATCCAATTGTCGGAGGCCCACCTGGAATATACGGCTTAACATACCTAAGCAGTGGCCAATGATGTTTAAATGAACAAGCTCTTAATTTTCAGCAGAATATTCCTTCCTCCCCTCAAAACCACCATATGGCTCTAAATATCAATCATGTTTTACAGACAGAAAATAGAGCTATGCAATAAAATCTGAGTGCAACAAAAAACATAACTTTGATTTTTATATTGCGCTAATTAGACTGCAAATTTTAAAAAAGTGATTATTACAAGACTTCTAAGATCATACAAGACAATTCATGCTGTTAAAGCATATATTTAATATCATAATCACATAAATACATGGGGGTTCAATCATTAAAACCTTCTTAGTAGTCTGTATTATTATTCCTTAAACTTCTTATTCTTAGAAAATGTTTGTTTCTATGTTTGCATTATGTTATTGACTTGATGAATCTTCCGATGTGGTGCCCTAAGAGTATGGTTTTTAAATAAATGGCAATTGTAGTTTTGTTAAGTTTGGTTGTTTTGTAGATATGCATTTCTAACTGGAAACAGTAGATGCTTGAAATAAAGTCTGCCTCTAGGGCCCCTTATTTTCCTACATACTCCTCTCCCTGTGTAAAGTACTCCATATACAAATGTTCAGTTTCTGGCCACCCATTTTAATATGTTACAGTGAAAATAACATTTTATTTTAATTTTCCTAAAAAATTACCTAACTTCTCTAATGCTTCAAAATACAGAATTCCCTTTAATTGGTGATAAAAAATAATTGCTTTCTAAAATTTTATTATAGAGGGGAATATCAAAATTGTTAATTTTTTTTCCTTCAGGGTAAATGGAGGAAGAGAAGTATAGTAGTTTTCTATTGTATAACAAATTACTACAAAGTCGGTGGATACAACACCCTCTTATTATCGAATAGTTTCTATAGTCAGAAGTCAGGTGCAGTGTGGTTAGATTCTCCTTAGGACTTCAAAAGTTTGAAAGCAAGGTGTCTGTCAGCCCATGTTCTTATCAGAGACATGATGTCTTCTTGGTTCAGTCAGGTTGGGGAAGAATTCAGTCCTTGAAGTTGTAGAAATGAGATCCTTATCTTCTTGCTGCCTAAATTTCCTCCCAGAGTCTCCCCTCAGGTCCTAGATAAATGGCTTTCTCACCTACAGTAGCTTACTTCTTGAAAGCCAACAGGAAAGTCCCACTCCAGTCTGCTAAATGAAGTCTTATGCTATGGAATGGGAGTGACTATCCCATCATCTTCTTCTTACTTTGTAACCTAATCAGGGGAGCTATCTTATCATACATGCAGTCTTACCACACTCAAAGCAGATGACACACACTAATGGACTGAAATCTTGGTGACCACCTTAGAAATATGCCTATGACAAGAAAAAAAAATATATTAAATATATATTCTAAAAGTAAATAAAAATAAAACAAATGAAAATTACATAAAAATACAAATGCATATTAAAATTAAATATATATAAAATAAAAATAAAATAATAATTATTTTTTAAGGATTTTATTTATTTATTTGTGTAGGGAGGGGCAGAAGGAGGGGGAGAGAGAGAGAGATCTCAAGCAGAAACAGAGCTGAGCATGGAGCCTGACTCAGGGGTTGATCTCAACACACCGACTGAGCCAAAATCGGGAGCCAGATGCATAACTAACTGAAACACCCAGGTGCCCTGAAATGAAATAAAATTAAATATACATAAAGAGGGAGGGAGTTTGCTTCAAGATTTTCATTCTCTATGAAAGTTTAGAGGGTCAATTTTTTCAATTCATTCATGCATTTATCCATTTCTTCAGCAAAAACTTAAAGCATCTCTGGGGTGCCTGGGTGGCTCAGTGGGTTAAAGCCTCTGCTTTCAGCTCAGGTCATGATCCCAGGGTGCTGGGATCGAGACCCACATCGGGCTCTCTGCTCCGTGGAGAGCATGCTTCCTCCTCTCTCTCCCTGCCTGCCTCTCTGCCTATTTGTGATCTCGGTCTGTCAAATAAATAAATAAAATCTTAAAAAAAAAAAAAAAAAAAAACCTTTAAAGCGTCTCTGCAATGCTGCAGTGAAATTCTGATATTAACTACTTGGAGTTAGGACAGACTCCACAGATTAAAAACAATAGTCACTAGCAAGGGTGCACTAACTGTAGACACTAGCTACATTTTGGGGATCTCCAGGCCACCCTCATGTCTGATCACTGACTACAAATTCTGGGACTATATTAGGTTTGAAAAATTGTTAGAATGACTGATAGAACTCAGGAAAACACTATATTGATTATCAAAATTTTGTTATAAAAGATATAAATCAGTACCCAAATGAGATACATAGGGTAAGGTCTGGAAGGGTATCACCCCAGAGCTTTAAAGTCCTATCTCCATGAGATCAAGGCACATCATTCTTCCAGCACATGGATGTGTTCTTCAACCAGGAACCTCACACAAGCTTCGATGTTTTAAATTTGGATTTTATTTTGCAGGCATGATAGGTTGAATCATTAGCCCCATGAGTGAACTCGATCTGTTGCCCCCTCCCTTCCCAGGAGGTTGGGCAAATATTTGTGTCTCAGAGCCTCCATATCATAATCAAATAATTAAATTTTTCTGGTATGAGCAGTCCCCATCCTGAGTCATCTTCTGAGCATAAATTCAGGTGTTTTCTCTGATGTTCCATGAATAACAGAGACATTCCCACAACGTTGGCAATGTAAGAGTTTAGAAGCTCCTTCCAAAAAACTAGGATGAATATGAGATATTTTATTTAAAATTATTATTATATAATAGCCTTTTGTTATTAACTGACCTAGGCTCTATGGCTGCTATGGTGAACATGGTGGACCGAGCTTTTGCCCTCACAAGGCTAACATCTGATGAGAGAATCACAAAAATCAAACAAGTCCTGAAAAAAAAAGAAGTAATGGAAGTAGATGGAATGAAGAAAAAGGGAGACTATGAAGATACATTAGGGGAGGCTGAGCTCTTTAAGAAAAAAGCAAAAGCTTTCCTTGACTAGTAGTATGTAAGCCAAGGTTAAGGAGTAATGAAGAGTGAAAAAGTATGAGGTAAAATAGGCATGTTCCAGTAAATGAATCACCATATATAAAGTTTCCATGCCAAGTAAAGCATGGGGCAGGAGAGGAACTGAACACCAGTGCCTAATTAAAAATATACTTTGAAGTTCAGAGTTGCTAGATGTAGCTTGAATAGTTAAAGCAGAACACCATGGAGAACCTTATGGAGACATTAGAGGAATTAGGAATGTAACCAGAAAATAGGATACCACTGAAGGATTTTCAGCGGCAGTCTGACCCTGATCACCAATGTGATTTTTGGAAACTCTTCTAGTTCTGAAAGGGAAACTGGAGTAGAGAGGAGAAAGACTTTGAGGCTCATTAGTCTGTTACGGTTCCAGTGAGAAGTGATGTGGTCTGCACTGCTTGTGATCCCAAAAAAGGAGGCTGTGTCAGAAAGATACATAAAAATAAAATTAGTAGGGCCTTTTTGAATAAAATTAAAGATACAGGAGGAAAGGGAAGAAACAAGTCTCACTTTTCTGATCTAAGTACTAGAGAAAATGGGGGCTACTGTAGGAGAAACTAGGAAAACAGACTATGAATATAAGTTGGAAATGCAGAGTTTGAGCTATCTGGTGGGAGCCCCTGTAACTACATCGGATGACAGTTGAGTATACCTTGGTAAACCTTGGGAGATAAGCAAGCAACAGAGAGATTTGGAAGAATCATCAGCATATACATGACAATGAAAGTCTTTGAAATTGATAAACTCATGAGGAAAGAATGAAATGGTTCTAGAAATGAGGCAGAGGACCTGCTAAAACTTAAGGGAAAAGTAGAAACAGGAAAGCCTGCAAAGTTGGTTTAAAAATAATATCTAGAGAGGTAGGGAGAGAATTAGAGATTGTGGTGTTGTGAAATGCAAGAATACTTAATCGGTTAAGTATTTTCATCAGGTGAAGTGACTCTGTGAGATATATTTGGTCGACTGGTGGAATCTTTATTGATACATGAAATTGAATATTATTTTTCTTGCCTTAGGGTAGAGAAATTGTAACGAGAAAGAAGTATAGAAATCATTTGTCCATTTTTTTTGGTTATTTATTAGTGAGCATTTTTTTAAAAAGCCATCAAGACATTACTTGGAGAAAGAATAAGAAATATGAAAAGAAGGACTTTACCCCAAACAAAGCTTCTGCTTTTTAATTATATGGCTACATGATATCCAGAGTTAATCATTTGATTAAGTAATCATTTCCAAATTCTGATAAACCATATGAAGATCTCTGAGTTAAAATCGATAGATGCATCCAAAGATCTGTATAGACCTATTATGTGAAAAAAGCAAAAGGAAAATGATTTCCAAAGACAGAATAAATAGGAGCTAAAATCGAAATAATATTGAGTAGCAAGAATATAATTTAATTCTCAACTATATGTGTCCATCCCCTAGTACTCATCTTTGTTTGCCTTTATGTTTTAGTACAAATAAAATGGATTTTTGTAAGCTATAGTGTAATACATGTACAAGCGTATTTGTAGCAAGTGAATTATAAGACACAAGCAATGCAATTCAGAAGAATCTAAGAGCTAAGAGTCTGAAAGACCACCCCCATTCATTATACAGAAGAGATGATTTGACAAGGGAAGGCATATATTTATTAAGGCTATCGGGGAAATCATATGGTCCTAAAATAAATGGTTGTTTTTAACAAATCTAGCTACCTCTGAGGAAGAAAAAAATTGAATATATACTTGCACTGCAGAAAATTCTCTACAGAACTTTCAGCAAGGAATAACAGCTTTCACTGGAGTCTGTGTTGTTAGCCTCTCTGGTCTATAGATGCTGCTCTCTGTCTTCTTCACAGGTAGGCAATGAGTCATGGTGGAGCTTCTCTGTATAACCCTCCTCTCCATCTGAACAATACACTGAATGTATTAGTGATTTAATAACTTCTCAAAATGAAGAATGTTTGGATTTTAATTCCAGTTTGCTTATACCTGATTAATAATCCATAATAACTAGATTGCCTAATACCTAACAGTGTTTTAACTAAAAGAAAGCGAAATCGAGAGATATATTGTCTCAAAGGAGACCACAACTTATATTCCGTAAACTCCTCTCATGTTATTTCACCTTGAGGAGAAAGTACATTGCTTTTATGGGACAGTGAATGTTCTAGCATGACTTTAACCACTGGAAGAAAATCAGTAAATGAGATGTATACACCCATACTGAATGTCACAAGCCCATCATCTTTTTCTTGCCATCTTTTCATTTCTTACGAGTTTGTAAAAATTACTTTCTGAGTCATTCTGTGCTCATATTACAAATATGGCATGTGAAAGCTTTTTAGTTATGTGAACTTGCTTCAGAATATGTATTAACCTCCAATCACAAACTTTACTGAGTATCATGGTGATGTGTCTGGCAACTCATTCTGTTTTAATGAAAAAGCAGAAATGACAAATGATAATAGACCAGGAATTGAAGTTAAATGTGTCATAACTTGTCATCAGCATGGAGATTGGTTTCATAATTTGGGGAAAGTAATAATAACACTTACTATATATAGAAAGATCTTTTTGCTCAATATCCTTTCTTTAAAATGTATTAATTAAAAAAATAAACGTCTCTATATATACACATAAATTATTCTACCTAAAACATGTCATTGATCTAATATGTCTACATGCCCTTTATAAATGATTCAACACAGTGCTGATTATCATAAAGGCAGCTAGGAAGATGAGGAGTTTCTCTTATCTCCACGGGAGAGAATTTATAGCTCTAATGTCCTAAAACTGCCAGAGTGGTTCTGTTGAGAGATGCAACAAATAAGATAGTGTCACTGGCAGTTTTCCATAATGTGCGTAAAATTATAAATTTATCTATCTCAAAATCCAAACTTTAGGTTTATATGACTGAGACAAAGAAATGGGCAGTTGAAAAGATATACTGTATGGGTAACATCTAATTTATTCTAGGGAATTCTTTCTACTCTTGGTTTTGTAATTTATTTGATCAGAGACACTTAATAACTTATATTTTCATAAGCTCCCTTTTTCCATGGAAAACATCTTGGTAATTCCACTGGCTTGTGTTTTACCAAAAGCTTTTCCTTGGACACTGTTCTGACCATCTGTGAATAATGCTCTAAATGTTATTATTTTATTTTCAAGATATTTGAAGCTGCTTAACAGCTTATAGCTAACATCTGGAAAGCATCTACATTTAACTTTAGCCAATTTGAAGCACTGACAGAGGTAGGAATGGAAAGGTTCTGGAACTTGTTTTACACCATACAAGCAAGTATTTACCTTAGCTTAGTCAGACTTAGTTTTAATTTAAAGGAACTCGATCTGAGAATTACCAATGCGGAACAATAAAGCAAATCGGTAAAGTGTCATCTCCAAAGGCATTTGAACAGAGGCAGAATGGCTACAAAAACTGTAAGAGAGGTCATAGGGGCAACTCCTTTCCTTGAGCAACTGTTCAAGTAAGCTTTTTTCTAGTATCAATTTCAGGTATACCTTGAAATGATTGTGATTTTAAACTGTGGTGAGGTAAATAAGAAGCATTAGTTAATTATCAAAGAAATATATTAGAATAGAAGCTAGTGCTGTTTCCTCGTTTGCTTATTTTAAATTTAGCTAGGTTAGAGAGATAAGAAAAATAATTTTTAACTTACTTTTAGAAAATGGAATACAGAATCATTAGATGACACTAATAATTAAAAACAATAATTTTATAATGGAAGTTTGGGGAGATAAACACATTTTTTACAATTATGAAAAAATATCTGGGTTTCTGTAATATAATGAACTCAAACACACTTATATGGAAATATTAGTGCCATGATAATTTCAAAAGGATGCATATTTCAAAATTTGCTTGTGTTACTACAAAAAGAATGGTTATATGATATTTAATACAGTTAAGGGTCTGGCACATGAATCATCCAATTCTTTTTCAGAGATCTCTTCCATAAGGTTACTTCTGAGTTTACTCATCACACAGACTCTGAGCCAGTTTCTTGGGTTAAGAATTGCACTTTTACCTTAAAATGTAATCTCTGTCAGTCTGGGGTCTCCTACAAGTAGACTGTGAAATAAAGATGAATTGCAGAAAGATGATTTAGGAAGTACAAATAATGTCATTAGGAAAATAAAAGGGGAAAAAATAATATAGTATTCCAAATAAAACACAAGAGCAATTTTGGAAAAAAAATAAATATAATTTATTATCTACATTTTCTCTACTTTGCCATCTGTAACTAAAATTATAGTATATACTGCTATTATGGGGGTGAAGGAAATTATTCCCACTTCATATTTTAATTGACTTAAATGGAACTTTTCAAACTTTTTATTTTATAGATATTTCCTTAAACTTACAGTTTACAATTCAGGAAATATATATATATATATATATATATATATATATATGCATATATATAAAACTTTCAAACATAATTGAATAGAATTTAAAACAAAATTTCATAATATTTCCTGAAAGAAAATAAAAAGTACTTCAATTTAGTCACCAGAGAATAGAAGATGAGCAAGAGAAGTTTTTTAACTACTGAACTAACTTTTTTACTTGGCCATTTAAGATGATAAAGTAAACATTGTTAAGACAAAACTACATCTCGAAGAAGATCAATTTCCCAGAGACTAGTTGTGTTTCTGGAGCTAAATAATTTATATGAATATTTGCATCTTTAAATGTGAATGCTGACAAATGAATCACCTTGGACATAATTCAATTATTAAAATTGCATACTGTTTTAACAATTTGTCTAAAGTTATTTGTCCTCTACTATATTTTCACTTAGAGAATATTGATTATGATACTTGTACTTTTCCAAACCTAACCAGTATTTATCATAAAACTGGAACTCAGGAAATGTTTATAACACAATATTTATTATAGAAATCAGATGCATGATTTGGATTAATGTTAAACATTTGTTGAAGAAAATATGCAATATTTTTAGTATATTTGGACTTATTTCCTTTCCTTCCTTTTTCCTTATTTTTGTCTGCTTCAATTTCCTTCATCACTGTTTTATAATTTTCAGTGCAGTGCATTCCAAAGCAGATGTTTCAACTCCTTGGCTAACTTTACTCCCAAGTATTTTATTTCACTTGATACTATTTTAAATGGGATCATTTCCTTGATTTTCTTTTCATATAGATTATTGCTTATGTAAAGAAATGCTATTGATTTTTGTATGTTGGATTTTGACTTTGTATCCTACAACTTTACTGATATATTAGTTCTAACAGTCTTTTATGGACTATTAAAGTTTTTCTACATGTAGGATCCTGTATTCTGCAAACAGAGATTTTACTTCTTCTTTTCCTATTTGGATGCCTTTTATTTCTTTTTTGCTGACTGATTACTTCTGCCACTATTTCTAGTACTCTGTGAATAGAATTGGTGAGAGAGGGCATTTTGCCTTATACTAAATCAAAGGAAAACTTCTCAATTTTTCTCCACTGATTTTGATGTTATTCATACAGGGTCTTTGTTATGTTGCGTTAAGTTCCTTCTATACATACATATTTTAGAAAAGTTTTTTTTAAAAGTTGCCTTAGGTATATATTGACAAGAAGTGTTTCTGTTGTAAGGAGAATAATGAGTCTCTAACTTAACAATTGTAAGGGATAGATTTTATGTAAATAGACAAGAAGACCTGATATCTGGAATTAAACAATAAAGGCAAGAGGAGATTTTGACTAAGCAGAATACAAGTGTAATGATGGTGAATTTATTCAGTATGGGAAGCAAGGAAGTAACTCTGTTTATCTGTAAAGATATTTTACAAACTCCATTTAACTGTAAAGATATCTCTTACTCTCATTTAAAAATAAGATATATTTTGTCTTTCTTACATCTATTATATATTTTATTATGGGATCTAAGAAACCACCAAAAATACAACTTTATATTTGTTTTACTTTTGCAAGCAAAAATTATTTTTCTATTTGTACTCTCCTGATAAATATAGAAGTATATGTTATATGTTGTCTAACATATTTTATATAACAAGTATCTGCTCTTGTTTCAAGGAGTAGAAATTATTTGTTTATGCTTATTATTTTGGTAAGCAGAGAAATATGTTATATCACACAACATTTTAAATTAATTCTGGAGGATTAGAGATCACTTTCCAATGGACATATGGTAAAGGGTTTATCAAGACCTATTTCCTGTAGAGTGGCCCTGCTGAGAGCATCATGGTTAAACAAGGCAGGAGAAATGCACTCAGCCTCACAGGGTGGTCAGCCTTATGGATTACTAACAGACACATCGTGAAAACAATAAAAGGACCCTCCATCTGTTCATTGCAGCAGTAACGGGAATACCAAATTCTTTAAAACGCCTAAGTGTCCAACAAAAGAGGAATGGTTTGATATTGTAGTCTGTGTGTTAGGTGAGATAATATTCTAAGTTTAAACACAGTGAACAAGAAATAATTTAAAAATGTGTTTTCTCATCTTACATGAAGAAGTTGAGTGGCACAAACACCACTAAATCTGTAAAAATACGTAATATAGAAGGAGCAAGAAGTAATGTATCTTAATTACATTAGGGACAGTGAGTCCTTGGCAATTTATTATTATCATTATCATTATTATTATTATTAAAAATAAGTGGTCATAGACTTTACCAGAGTAGGTGACATTTGGGTAGTTGTTAGCCTTGCAACCTCTCCACCACGGCCACAGCTGGCCAAGTCACCTGAAACTATATTTACATGCACTCACCCTCATTAGTAAATACCTCCATACTGAGACCCTCAACTGACTGAGACTTCAGATGTCTCTTCCAGATGGCATAAGTGGATTTGGAGACACCAGAGGCTGGCATGGGATGTCGAATGTGGGTCACAGTAGGTTAAAGATTATGTCAGATTAATGATGACATCTTAGAAAGAAGGTACATTATCTCTTCCTACTAAGATTCCTGGAATTATTTATTTATTAATTTGTTCTTGCTCTTTACTTTCATGGACCATCTATATATTCCTTGGCTTTCTTGATCTACAATAATATCCCCAAATAACCTACAAACTGTATTAGCTTGCTAAGGCTGCCGTAACACGGTAGCACTCTGAGTGGCTGAAGCAACAGAAATGGACTTTCTCACAGTTCCAGACCAGAAAGTTGGGATTAAGGTGTAGCAAGTTTTGACTCTTCTGAGGCCCCTCTCAGGCTGTCTGCTTTACCCCAGGTCTTCATGTAGTCTTCCTTCTGTGCTCTAATTTCCTCTTCTTATAAGGCCGCCAGTCAGATTAGGGAGCACCCCAGAATCCTCATTTTAATTAAAGTACCTCCTTTAAGACCCTATCTTGAAATGCAGTCACATTCTGAGATCCAGAGGTTAGGACCTCAACATAAGAATGGGGTGGGGGGAGGCACAGCTCAACCCATAGAACCAAACAAAATCTTTTAACTTGCCTAATTTATAAGCATATAATAAGCAAAAGGAAAAGAAGGTTTTAAGAAAATCTCAGTATAAATGGAGTGTTCTGGATAAGCAACGGAACAGCAAATAGCATGTAACATGATCTTTACATCCAATAGGGGTAATTTGAGAAGCAGGAAGATGTGAGAGCTATATTCAAATATACTGTTCAAAAAATGCACACACACATACACACAGCTCTCTTAATTAAATGGGATCAATGCACAAAATGGCACAGACAAATGCATCTGCAAAGGTTAGCATATATACACTGGAGACTGAGGAAACTTTTTTCTTTTCTCCAAGGCATTATCTTAATAATCTTAATCCAGTATATTTTCACATTTCAATCTTTGATTTTCAAAGAAAATCAATTTATGGATTTCAGACTATATGCCTGGAAAAATAGAGAAAACTCATTATAGATAGAATCACATGCAGTATCTACTTCCCTTTTTTTCATAAAATGAATGCATATCGCTCATATTCAAAGTTGCCTGAATCCTTTGGGTAATGCTTTAAGAATTAGATAATCCTAATTTTCTACTACCTTGGTTAAAAGCATGTTATGTCAGCTGGATATACTTATAATAATTATGTAAAATAACTTGCTAGAGAATAATACCAATTAAAAATATACACTCCCCTATTTAGTTCTCTTCTTGAAAGAACTACTGTTTTCCATCAAACACATGAGAATAGGAGTGGTTTACACTGAGATATATTTTTTAAAGATGTATTTACTTATTCTTAGAGAGAGAAAGAGAGAGAGAGCATGAGCAGAAGGGGCAGAGGGAGAGGGAGAGAGAATCTCAAACAGACGGAGCTGACTGAAGAGCCCGACACCAGGCACCATATCACGACCGCGAGATCACGACCTGAGCTGAAACCAAGAGTCTGATCCCCAAAGGACCACTGCACCCAGGCACCCTCTGAGATATCTTTTACAAATTTCATAGCACATGGATATAATGTAGATGTACACAGATACAGGTGAAGATGCGGATACAGACATAGACATATCCATACTCATATTATCTGTAAGGTCTCTAATGTCATTGATATAAGATGAACAATTGAAGAAAGCATTTATGATAATTATTATTTGCTGATAATATTAAATTCACAAGAAACTCCTAGCTAATATTAAAAGATTCTTTGGATTTACAGTTTGAACATAGTGTCTAATTCAGCATTTTCCCTCTCAAGTCCTGATAATTATTTAAGAACAAAACAGAAAAGGAACACAGCTCTATTTTTAGAAAATGCAAGAAATTAGAATTCCTTACATATCAGAGAAAGGCATAACTCTGTACAGGTGGGAGCCTTATGCCTGAGGAGGTGAGAGGATGCATGCCATAGAGAGAAATAGGTTGAAAAATAGAGAAATAGGGGTGCCTGGGTGGCTCAGTGGGTTAAAGCCTCTGCCTTCGGCTCAGGTCAAGATCTCAGGGTCCTGGGATCGAGCCCCGCATCGGGCTCTCTGCTCAGCGGGGAGCCTGCTTCTTCCTCCTCTCTCTGTGCCTGCCTCTCTGCCTACTTCTGATCTCTGTCTGTAAAATAAATAAATAAAATCTTTTAAAAAATTGGGAAATAGAGAGACAGCACCAGCAGAAATGCACCCTCCAATGGTAAAAGACCCAATAAGATGAAACACCTGCTTACAAACGGGTGCTCAAAAGTGAAAATATAAAAGATGAAAATATAAGTAAATAATAATAAAAGTCCATGGCCTGGTAGCAATAGCACCAGCATTCATTTTGCTCTGACTGAGGGGAGCCACGTGAAATTTTCAGAAAGAAAATAAAGAACGAGAGAGTTTGCTTTGTGAAAACTGGACAACCTGCAAGACGAGTCTGAACTTGTCCTCATCCTAATAGACATCCTCCAAAAAGCTGGATCAGGAAAAATCCATATGCTTTAAAAATAAGTTATTATTTTAAGAAATTTCTTATATAGATATAGATATAGATATACACATACATACACACACATATATATGTACATATGTGTATATATGTACACACACACCAATACCACAAAGGAGATGGGAGAGAAAGTACAGGAAAACCTACCAATAGGATATATTCAAGAAGAATTGTTTGGGACGCCTGGGTGGCTAAGTCAGTTAAGCATCTGCCTTCAGCTCAGGTCATGATCCCAAAGTCCTGGGATTGAGTTCCACATTAGGCTCTTTGCTCAGCAGGAAGCTTCTCCCCGCTTGTGCTTACTGGCTCGTTCTCCACTCTCTCTCTCTCTCTCTAACAAATAAATAAATAAAATCTAAAAAAAAAAGAAAGAAAGAAAAGAAAGAAAAAAAATTGTTGTAATGAATGAAAATTTAAAATGACAAGTCTCAAGTATCGAAATGGTGAACCAATCTTATCTATGAATAAGAAACCAAGCAGTTGGGGGATGGGGAAATGGATCACTTAAAGAACACAGGAAAAATATGTAAGAAAATAACCATTGTGAAATACTAAATAAAGATAGCAAGGAATGGACATGAGAAATGAATTTTTTTTTAATTAGGAATCTAAAATGGTTACAGAGAAAAGGAAAGACAAGTAAATTATAAATAACATAGGAGTTTTGGAATTTATAGTAAAAATTAAAACTAAAACAAGTATTTAGATAATTCCTATTTTTTTAATTAAGGACACAAATCTATACATTGAATAATACAGTAATTCTTGGTAAAAACTGTCCTAGATTAGACAAAATTGAGATTCTGACTTAATCAAAGTATAATAACACGTACAGAAAATTTCCCAAGACATGAATATACAGATTCATGAGTTATCACAGAGTAAGCACTTATAAAATAATCACCTGAGACAAGATAGAGCCAGCATCTTAAATCCCTACCCAACCCTGAACTCCTTTCTGTCTTTCCAATGAACCACTTACTTTAATTGTAACTTGAGTTTAGTTCTGCCTGTTTTTGAAAATTATATAAATGGACTCACACAGCATGTATATATTAGGGCGATTTTGACATCCTCATCTCAATAATGTCAGTGAGATTCATACTTATTGTTACAAGGTGTCCAAATTAATTTTATTGCTGTACATTATTCTTATCAATAACACTAGAGTACTTTATTTATCCATTCCTTATTGTTGGCAGTATTTGGTTAGTTTTCATTCATTTATTCCAGAAGTATGCCAGTACTTGTTATCATCAAGAGTGCACTACTTGGTATTGACAAATTTTAACTATTCTTATTAATTGTTTTATTGTTTTGACTTGTATTTTCCTGATGATTGAGATTAGGTGACTTTTCCTGTGTATTCTGATCATTTGGATGTGCTCTTTCCTGAAGTGTCAGATCGAGTGTCTAGCTCACTTTTTTCTGAGTTGTCTGTTTCTCTCTGATATGCAAAGACTATTATATATTCTAGAAAGGATCTTTTTGTCTTCTTTCATTCTTTAGTTTGCTTTCTTCTATATTCTTAATGAACAGAAGATCTTAATTTTGATGTAGTTTTTTGTCTATATTTTACTTAACATTATTGCGCTTGGAAGTACAAAAAATATTTCCCTACATCAAACAAAATATTTGTATTTATAATTTTAATATGATAAGATTTAATACTTGACTAAAAATCCACTATTAAATGTAATTAGATAACAACTGATATCTTTGCATGATAGTCAAAAACACTAAATCACCTTCATCATCCTTATTCTCAAACACTGTTCTAGATTTATTACCTAAACATTTAGACAAAACAATAAAATACAAAGGAGAAGAACAGGTTAATGTGTGATTATTTACACATGACATGATCGTTTTCTGGGAAAACTAAGAGCAGGAAACCTGAAAAAGTATTTTAAACAATATAACAATTAAAAATTTAATAGAAATGAATACCATCAATATATATCACCAACACTTAATTAAAATATGTAACAAAAGAAATATCATTTATGTAATAACTAAAAAGAATTATGAAATGTCAACATAAAACTTGATGAGCTGTAAAAATTTTAACATGCTCTGGAAGTCACTAAAGAAGGCCATTATAGTACTTGTATATGGGCACAAATATACAAAAAACAGAAGGATCATAAGTGAACAAAAATAAAGATAAGTGCTTAAAGTACAATAAAGGTAACATCTGAATCAATGCAAAAAATAATTTTAATACAAATATACAAATATGTTTGAATAAGTAAGGATTATTTAACTTGAAAGACAAGAAACTTTTATATAAATCCCTAATCTTGATTGAAAAAAATTAAAAAGTCATTATTTTAAAATAAAAACAAAATGATAAAAACATTATTTTATAGCATCAGGTTGAGCAATAGTTTTAGTTATATCTAATAACCTATAAATAAAAGATTGATTAACTTCCATTGTAACAATAAATCTTCATGAAGACAAGTATTATGATGCAAGCAGAAAAATGAAAAACTAATTCAGAAAAAAAATAGACAATGCCTATTGTAGACAAAGGAATAACTTCTCTAATTCACAATGTGTTTCTACAAATTGATTTGTTTTTTTTTCTGCAAATTAACCTGAAAAATGTCCATCTGAAAAATGTGTAAAAATATGAAAATAAGGAAAATAGATTATAGTGATATAGTATTTTTCTTCAATTAGGTTGACAGAGACCCTAATGCTTGGCAATAGGCTATACTGAGATGTCAGGGAAAGGCTTTGGAATAAACATTATTTGGAGAGTTATTTGTTAAAATGCACAAAAAGTAAAATCCAATAATTATATTTCTAAAATTTGTTTCCTGAATATGTATATACATTTGTAAAATGACTATGTTAAAAGTAATTCACTAGAATATTGTTTATAATAACAAAAGTATAGTCTCAAATGCTCTTGAACAGGGGGTTGGTAATATTAGGATATATGGTATTTTATGTTTAAGTCAAAATGAGGAGTCTCACTATTTACTGTCATAAAATTATAGTCAAAATGTTAATAGTTGAGGAAAAAAGCAAAATACATAGTATTGTGTATATTATGCTGTCACTTGTAAGAAAGAGAAAGAATGCTATCACTGAATTTGCTGTTACATGCATGATATATACCTGGAAAAATAAATAAATAAATTTTAACAGTGGTTATTTGTGTAAAAGGAAATTATGAATGTTAGATGTGTTGTCTTTATACTTTTTATTTTTTGAATCATGTGATATTAAAAAGTTAATTAAAATTTTAAAAGAATTATGACTATGTATGCTAGATTATAATTCTCATACTGTACTAGCCTGAAAAAATAATTTTTCTATCGATCTGTAGTTTATTCATTAAGCGAAATAGGGCTATCCATGCGCCTATAGAATTCTATGATTTCATGGTATGATTTCATGACTCTATTAAAAAGTATGTCTATACAGAATTATTTTATTCCTAATAATAATAACAGTAATAGCAGAGTTATGACATCAAACGTGAATCATTCTGGAGCAGAAGGAAAATAGGAAACATTGAACAAAATCAATTTAGCTTCACAAAGAGCACTTGGATGATTCAGAACTGAAAGGTCATTCTGCTAAAATTATAATGGCCATTAATTTATACCTTGCTCCCATGTACATTCTCTCACCATTTTATTCCATCATGTATAAAAGTGGGAAGACAGCAAACCCAAGAGGACTACAAAGAGTCCATCAGACCTGGCAGAAAAGAAAAAAAAGAAGACTGACAAGACTGACAATTATGGATTGAGTTAAAACTCATAAAAATAAAGTTATAAAATACACTGCTCTAATTAGAAAAAATGTATATAATAATTAAAAGTGATTCAGGAACTATAGAAAAATAATGAAGAAAAATAAGATTCCTAAAACTGTCATTGATGAATAAAGTAATAAGTAAATAGCATATATAAAAGCCATAAATTGATCAATCATGGTAATATCTACTACCTTTTTAAATTAAAATTATGAAGTATTTTCTAGTATAACTACATGTTTTTTAAATTGTAATGTAAATATTGTTTTGCCATATGTGTATAATTGTAATTGAAATAACCCATCCTCTATTTTAGTAACTCATATTCTTTTTAGTTTTCCTTATTATAAATAAAGGTGTGATATCTCTTCACAATTGCATTCCTAACAATCAAATTTTCATGTTCAAATAATATAAATGTTTCTGAAATTTTTATATAATCAGGATACCATAGATTTTTTAAAATAATTGTTTTAGTATAGACTTTAAAGAACAGTTTTAAGTTCACTGCAAAATTCAGCCAGACACTAGAATCAGAAAATATTACTGACTACATGCATGTACACCATCCCCACTGTCAGCATCCTGCACTATTGGGGCATTTTTGTTAAAATTGATGAGCCATAACCGACACTTAATTATTACCCAAAGTTTATAATGAACAATAGGGTTTACTCTTGGTGTGTATATTCCGTGGGTCATGACAAATGCATGATGCCATATACCCATCATTATATCATTCAAAATAGTTTCTTTTCTATAAAATTTCTCTGTGCGCTTGAAAGTATCTTTTTCAGAACAGAAATTATTAATTTTAATGAAGTCAAACATCAGTCATTTATTTCATGAGTTGTGCTTTTGATGGGGTATCTGAAAAGTTATCATCAAACCTAAGGTTAGTTTGGTTTTCTCTTCTGTGATATTCTTGGATTTTTATAGTTTCATTTTTATATTTATGACTATATTTTGAATTGTTTGAATTAATTTTGGTGAAGGGTATAAAGTCTGTATTTAGATTCATTTATTTGAATGTGGATATCCAGTTGTTCCACCACCATTTGTTGAAAAGGCTATCCTTTGTCCAACAAATCATCTTTGATTTTTAGTCAATGATCAGTTGGCTCTTTGTGTAGGTCTATTTCTAGACACTTTATTTTGTCTCATTTATGTATTTGTCATTCTTTCAAAATATCACTTTTGATTACTATAACTTTAAAATATGTCTTGAAGTAATATAATATCAGTTTTTTAAACTATTTTTTATTCAATGTTGTGTTGGCTATCCTGTTTTTTTTTTTCCTTCTCCATGTAAATTTTAGAACAAGTTTTTGTATATCCACCCAATAATGGACTTTGGGATTGCATTAAATATATAGATCAATTTGGGAAAACTGACATCTTGACAATATTGAGTCTTTTTTTATGTTCTTTTTTAAGATTTTACTTATTGATCAACTTATTTGATTTAATTTATTATTTATTTACTTATTTATGAGAACAAGAACAGGGGGAGACACAGAGGAGTGGGAAAGGGAGAGAGAGATAGAGAAAACCTCAAGCAGACTCTAAGCTGAGCAAGGAAACACAGGGCTCAGTCTCATGACCCTGAGATCATGACCTCAGTCAAAACCAAGACTTAGACACTTAACCAACTGAGCCACCTGGTGCCCCTATGTTTTTATTTAAATTCCAGTTAGTTAACATACAGTGTAATATTAGTTTCAGGTATACAATATAGCGATTCAACACATCCATGCAACATGCAATGCTCATCACAAGAAATGGACTCCTTAATCCCCATCATCTATTTAAACCACTCCCCTATTCACCTCCTTTCTGGTAACCATGTTTATTGTCTATCGCTAAGTCTCTTTATTGATTTGTGTTGCTCTCTTTTTCCCTTTGTTCATTTGCTTTCTTTCTTAAATTCCACATATGAGTGAAATCATATGGTAATTGTCTTCCTATGACTGATTTATTTTGCTAAGCATAATACTCTCTAGTTCCATCTATGTTGTTACAACTGCTAAAATTTTATTCTTTTTATGGTCAGTAATATCCCATCGTATCAAGTCTTCTTATCCATGAACATGGAATAATTCTCCATTTTTATTTTCATTTGGTTCTTCCACTAGATTTTTAAAGTTTTACTCAAAAGGATCTTGTATAAGTTTTTCTAGATTTATACCTTTCATTTAGGAGATGCTAATGTTTGATACTGTGATTTTAATATCAAATTCCATTTGTTATAGAGTGTGTGTATATATATATGGTATATAGGATTTTCTAAGTATATTATAGTTTATGGGAAAATGAGCTTTTTAATATAAACTTGTATCATGAAACCTTGTTATAATTGTTTATTATGGAAGGTTTTTATAAATTCTTTTGAATTTTTTAATACACTCTCATATCTATAAAGAAAGTTTTATTTTTATCCTTCTCAATCTGTGTACCTATTATTTCCTTTTCTTGTCTTTTTGCATTCTCTAGGAATTCTAGTATGATACTGAAAAAAAATTGAGAGAAAGTGTCCTTGCTTTGTTCCTAAGCAAAAAGGAGTTTTGCTTTTAATTTCCTTAGAATGCTTGCTTACACTTGATATAATATTGTTCTAATCTCTAGTTAGAGACAATAATATTACATTTTAACCTGTATTTATTTCCTGAGTTACCACTGAAGTTAGATATTACCATATATTTATATTTCTAAATTATATCATACTGTTTGTAGTAACTGCATCCATTGGACTTAAGGATTAAAAAAAAAATACTTGTGAAAGCGAATATAAGCTCTATTGCATAATTTTAGTATATAGGCACTTATAAGTAAGTATACCACAGTTTTACTCCTGAGTAACCATCATTTCTAGTATGTTTTATGTTATACATATATATATATGAACATTTTTACTATTATTTAATATTACATCATTTATACCTATTTAATATAACTAATTTTATATACAAATATATGACAACTAAACAACCTCATGTATCCCTATATTATTTAAAGTCTAAATCAAACAGATTCCAGCAATATGGTAAATAATAACACAAGGCTATTTCAATATTTAATATTAGTTTGGTATAAATAATTACATAATTAAGTTAAAGGAAATAATTATTCATCATGAATCATCCTTATTGATGCCCAAACATAATATTCATCTATTTCTAATAAAAAAATCCATAGTAGTTATGAAATAGAAGCACCCTTCATCAATTCCATAAAAAGTAAAAATTTCTAAGAAAGATCCAAATTAAGGATCCTCAGTATCTAATACAATGTTTGCTACATAAGAGGCAGTTGACAAATTCACAAATGTTTGAATAAGCAATATATTAATTCCTTGAAATTTGATATATTCTTATTAAAATCCAGGCATGACTGCTCTCTATCACTACACTTATTAACTTTATTCTGATATTCTTCCAATACAGTAAGTTGAAGAGAAGGTGAGATATAAAATTCAGATATTATGCAGTAATATTATTTTCTCATGTTGAAATTCTCATTGAAAAATCCAAAAGAACTAAGAAAGTATTATATTAATTACATATATAAACATAATGTATAACACATAAAAATTATATATAATTTTATATGTTAATTACAAGTTTATATACATTACAATATTATAGATTTCAGTATATTGACAGTTCATGTAAATGAATGATGAATAAATAAGAAATTGACCAAATATAAATTTTAATTAAAATTATTTATAGAAATATAAATTACTGTAGTGAATAGAACAAATGGCAGCAATAGCCAAAATGAGTCTTCTTATAAAGTTAAAGACTTCTATAAATTGCTGCCTAAATATATAGAGAAAATGTTTTGCTGTGTCTGTGGATCATAATTTTGTGTTCTGATCATCAACTAGCTCTGTGCTGTTACTCACCCCATCGTTCTTTCTTTCGTATATTTATTTATTTATTTATTTATCATCTGCCCCCATCGTTCCTAGGTTATAATAAGCATAAATAACAAGGTCATAAAAATACTCTTTGTATTTTGAGACTTTTATTTGGAAAACAAAGCTGAACAAAACCCTTTTTGTATACAAGAAGTTGATATACATTTTAGATCTTAATAAGTGAAGTCAGGGAAATATCTCTATCTACCTTTTGCTACTAAACTCATAGCTCACACCTACCATGGTATTCAATTGGCCAGGAAGAAAAGTATATTTTTACAGAACCAGACTTGTTAGAGAGGAGGAAATGATGAGATTAGTTTTGCTGAAGCTTCAAAATATTAGCAATATGCATAAAGAACATTTCATGCTTCATATACCATTTATTTAAAAATCTTTTTTGTCCTTTTCATCCTCTTAATTATAACATTTGAGCTATACCAATCTCTCATTGTTTTTCTGTGCCATCAGTTGGAATCCATCACAAAGGTCTGCTACAAAATTGGAATGACAGGAAAAAAAAAAAAAAGGAAAAGGGTAGTAGTCATATCCTTGCTTTCCTTGCACCTACAAAGAGACAGTATCATTCTTTGGGATAAAATTACTGCAGAGCATCTTAGATTAAATGTTAACTCCATAAGAGTACACAGTACAAGTTCAATAAATGAATAATGACATAAAATATCACATTGAGAACATTCACAAGAAATGTCCATATTTCCTTCTCTAGAATAGACTACTGTGTAAAAACAGATCACCTAGCAATGTCATGTTGACAATTAGGACACTGACAGTATCTGCCTTATATTGTTGTCATAAAGATTAAACCAGTCAACATTATCATTATTAAGGGAAGGAAGTGATGTCCTCCTCTACAAGACACTTGTTCCTTATTCCCTGTAAAGGAAAAGCACTATCAAAAAGAGAAGGGACATTGAACTGTCACTATAAAGAAAGAGAAAAGGGTTGTTAGTTAACTAAGTAAAACAAAGACCTTCAAACATTTTGTTTGAATTGTGATTCCAACAAAGAGATGGTTTTTATACTTCCATGCATAGAGGGAAAGCAGAGGAAAAAGTGAAAAAGCAATTGTACAATTATATATATACGTGTATACATATACATTTTAAAGAAATGTCAAGTAGTCTTACATTATCAGAATAGCATTATCAAGCAAAACAACCTATTAAAATTAAAGAGTTTTGAAAGATTCAAGATAACTGTGCAGATAATGGTAACAATAGCTGAGTCTTAAGAGATTCTTACTATAAATAAGATTCTTCAGCATAATTTTGCAGACTTTCAAAAGCACACACATTTGGAAGGTGTAGTTAAAATTACAGCCCTGTCATTATTCCAAGTCTCAATTTCTCCCTCTCTTTTTCTCTCTCAAACTATTTCTCTCTCATACAATTGTTTAGCTATCATCACTGATTGGTTGGTTGGTTTTGAAGAAAATTCATAATCGTATCCCCCCAAAAATATTTATGGATTTTGGGAGTAAATTATTTAACATTAATAAGTTAATTTTCGGGGCACGCCTGGGTGGCTCAGTGGGTTAAAGCCTCTGCCTTCAGCTCAGGTCATGATCCCAGGACCCTGCCTCCCTCAGCAGGGAGACTGCTTCCTCCTCTCTCTCTGCCTGCCTCTCTGCCTACTTCTGATCTCTGTCTGCCAAATAAATAAATTTTAAAAAAATCTTAAAAAAGTTAATTTTCAAAAACTGGGCTTTTTTATCACCTTTTCTTTTTACTCTTTAAATTTTAGCTTTGAAATACAATTGACAAATAAAATTATGGCATCAGTGCTCTTTATAACTCTCAAAAAATTATATTTAGAAAACTTTCATATTTTTTGTTAAAATTCTGATATTTTTTTTCCTCTGTGATAAAAAGTATTTTTCTTTTTTATTTTCTTATTATTTCTACCTAATCTTTCCAGTTATAGATAAGCTATTGGCTTTCATATATTAACTTTTTATTTGGCCCTAAATCATAAAAGTTTTTTATATGTTTTGTTGCCTTTAAAAATAATTT